>QRFJ01000020.1:206206-209764 GCA_006176705.1 Cocos nucifera
TTGCAGGCGTTCTTCCAGCGATGGTGGAGGCAGCAGAGCGATGCGATTAAGAAGATAGCCAAGGAACTTGTCAGCTCTGGTCAATTAGAATTTATGTAAATTCTCGCTCACTGATAGTAATTATATCATTGAACATTAATTGCAGTTAATTAGCTCGTCAAAGTACTGTCCATAATATCAATGTTCTTGCTTACATAATTTTTGCATTCATTTTTTAGACTTTTTCAAGTGAACCGCATTACATGAGCATAGAGATTTTTTGTTTATTTCATGATTATTTGTTGCAAATAAAGTTATTCTTTCAAAAAATAAAATTTGGTGTAATTTTTGGCATTGAAGAAATGGGGGGATGTGCATGCATGATGAGGCAGCGGTGCATTACATCGATATGATTGATCAGACAACCCTTGGGCACCGATTCATCAAGCAAGAGTTTGGTCAGACTCCTAGGATCGGTTGGCAGATAGATCCATTTGGACATTCAGCTGTGCATGCTTACTTACTTAGTGCAGAGGTGCTCTCTCTCTCTCTCCCTCCCTCCCTCCCTCCCTCTCCACCGTGGGTTTGTGAAGGATGTAAGGATTAATGTCTAATGCATTGGATTTCTATTATAAAGCTCATCATTCAATGATGAAGATCAAGTTGACAATATTTGTGCATAGCATCTGCTAAGAGAAAAATATTCAATGCTAATAGTCTTTTGACTAGTCTCTTGTTTTTCTTTCTCCTATACCTGGTTTTCGTTGTATCTAGATCATAATTTGTGATCCAGAACATATGGTACTGATCTGTACCGCTGTTACTTTCTGCTTTAATGTAGGAAAAATGTTGTTTTTGGTTATTGGTAAAGCCCACTGGACTGATCATTGTTGAGAAAATTAGCTGACAAATTAATATCTTTGGCTGTAAATGTTTGATCTGTAAGCTGAAGAAAAACCTTCATACACTGCATAAGAAAGGCATGTGAGCTGCTTGTTCATCAATTGGTGGGTGTAAATGTGGCTTTGCTCATTTTCTCTGTTTATTACGTAGATTGGTCTTCTTTCATCTTCCCCCCCAATTGCTTTAGTCCTTGTAATATGTTCTTCATCATGTTATTTGTTTCTATCACTTCTATCAAATTATGCATCTTTCCATTGCATCCCTTTAGTTCAACAGCAGTATTTCACATCAAGTGATGTATTTATTGCATCCTTGCGCTCTGAAAATGTATTTCTTTTCTATATTTTGAATATGCATCTTTTCTTCCAGCTACACATGAGTGGATTGTTGAAGTCTTTTTACAATCTGTAGGTTGGTTTTGATGCTCTTTATTTCTCACGTATTGATTACCAAGACCGGGAAAAGAGGAAAGACCTGAAGAGTCTTGAGGTTGTATGGCAGGGTTCTAAGACCCTTGGTTCATCTGCAGATGTGAGTATCCTGTTCTGTACAACCTTTTGATGCTTGTCTCATAGAATACATGTTAGTTGGGAACATGATTAGTGTCAGCATCATTCTATTCGTACACCACTTTGTTTTTTAAACTATGCTGTCTGAAGTATTTCTTATTCCATTTTAGATTTTCACTGGCATATTTCCCAAGAACTATGAACCTCCCCCTGGTGATTTTTATTTTGAAGTTAATGATGTATCTCCTGTTATTCAGGTGATTCTTCTGCAAGTTCCTTAAATGTTTTGAATACATGCTTGGAGATTGACTTTGTGTCCTTTTTGGTGAAGGATGATGTACTTTTGTTTGATTATAATGTCGAAGAACGGGTGAATGATTTTGTAGCTGCAGCTATAGCACAGGTAGACAGATTTTTCAGCTTGATAGTTTTAGTTCATATCCCCATTTTCTTTTCCACTCTTAGAGTCCAAAATTCTGTGGGTTCCTAAGGTCATTAAAATGCATGTACGGTTCATTATTTGGCTATTCTCCGTGGAATCTTATTGTCTGTCATAATATATTTTTAAGGACATGGTTCCTACTTCCTTTTAGTAGCTTAAGTATAAATTGCTGTTATGTTTCTGCATAATTGTATGAAATAATTGAAAGTCCCAGTATGGTTCTTTTAAGTGGTGGCATGATCAGCAGTGGCATGAAATCTCATGTTTGTCGAGAACTGAAGTTATGTGGATACTTGACAACTTCCAGTGTCAATGTTCTCTGAAGCTGGAGACAACATGACATTCCATCACATTTGGAGAATGGAGTGTTGTGTCCAGTTGCAACAATTATTGCTAGTTTTCAAGGGAACTCAACTGCAACTTACATTGCCTGAATTCTAGAACATCTGAAACATATGATTTTAGGTTTTGTAGGCAATTTATATGTTATAGGTCATGGTTGTTATTCCTGATCTCCTCCCTCCCTCTCCCTAGTGGTGGTTTGGAGGAGAGGGGTGCCAACCAATGCATCCTAGTGGTGTTGGTTGCAATGATACAACTTAAGATGAAACTTTACATGCAAATACTGATATGCATATGCATACATGCATGCATCCATGTGCATTTGCATTGTATAGAAGTGCTAATGTTTTGGGTCTTTCCTTCCTTCCTTCCTTTTTTTTTTTTAAATAAATTTTGGAGAAGTATGGTGGGAGTGCCACCTTGTAGTTTCACATCAAAGACTCTTCTAAGTGGTGGCTTGGAGAAGAGGGGTGCCAACCAGCGGATCCTAGCAGTGTTGGTTGCAAGGATACAATTTAGGATAAAACTATCATCTCTCTCTCTCTCTCTCTCTATATATATATATATATATAGACACACACTCACACATATATGCGTGCATCCATGTGCATTTGCATTTTATAGAAGTGCTAATGTTTTGGGTCTTTAGAGCATGAAGTATTGGCAACTCCCAAACTCCTTGTTGCTATATTTATGTTACATTTTGAGGTACACTAGGCAAATATTGCTTTCAAGTGCAATATATATTGATTCTATAGTTGGTCTAGGCTCCCTGAAATTGTTTTATTAGACCATGCAACTGTTAATTGAGAAATTTTGTAAGAAGTTGCATTTCTTTGCAGGCAAATGTTACTCGAACAAATCATATCATGTTTACCATGGGGACAGATTTTAAATATCAATATGCAACTTCATGGTTCAGGCAGTTGGATAAATTCATTCATTATGTCAACAAGGTAAATTTTTCTACGAGAGCATTTTCTAAATACTATTGATGCCAAGGTTTGTTGTATTAGTGTTGGAGCTTGAACTGGTTGGTCGACTGTATGGTTCGGTACAACCCCCATGCCATTCCCTACTAGGCCTGAATAGGGGGCAAATGGAAGAGAAAGAAAGAAAGAGAGAGAGGGCCTCTGAAGGCTATCGAATGGTAGCCAAGCTCGTTGCACTGTTGTTGAGCTCCATGAGAGCCAGAGGAGGGCGAAGGCAGGAAGGAGAGGGAGAGGGAGAGGAGGCCTCCAAAGTGCTAGCAAGGTTGTCGCACCCATTGTTGAGGCCAGTGAAGGTTGGAAGAGGGGCTCCAACCTCCTCTCGATTGAAACACATCCAAATAAAGAGAAAAAACTGGTAAAGCCAGCAATAGGTGGCCCACTTCACTCAATA
>QRFJ01000020.1:209774-236675 GCA_006176705.1 Cocos nucifera
TTAAATAAATTTTGGAGAAGTATGGTGGGAGTGCCACCTTGTAGTTTCACATCAAAGACTCTTCTAAGTGGTGGCTTGGAGAAGAGGGGTGCCAACCAGCGGATCCTAGCAGTGTTGGTTGCAAGGATACAATTTAGGATAAAACTATCATCTCTCTCTCTCTCTCTCTCTATATATATATATATATATAGACACACACTCACACATATATGCGTGCATCCATGTGCATTTGCATTTTATAGAAGTGCTAATGTTTTGGGTCTTTAGAGCATGAAGTATTGGCAACTCCCAAACTCCTTGTTGCTATATTTATGTTACATTTTGAGGTACACTAGGCAAATATTGCTTTCAAGTGCAATATATATTGATTCTATAGTTGGTCTAGGCTCCCTGAAATTGTTTTATTAGACCATGCAACTGTTAATTGAGAAATTTTGTAAGAAGTTGCATTTCTTTGCAGGCAAATGTTACTCGAACAAATCATATCATGTTTACCATGGGGACAGATTTTAAATATCAATATGCAACTTCATGGTTCAGGCAGTTGGATAAATTCATTCATTATGTCAACAAGGTAAATTTTTCTACGAGAGCATTTTCTAAATACTATTGATGCCAAGGTTTGTTGTATTAGTGTTGGAGCTTGAACTGGTTGGTCGACTGTATGGTTCGGTACAACCCCCATGCCATTCCCTACTAGGCCTGAATAGGGGGCAAATGGAAGAGAAAGAAAGAAAGAGAGAGAGGGCCTCTGAAGGCTATCGAATGGTAGCCAAGCTCGTTGCACTGTTGTTGAGCTCCATGAGAGCCAGAGGAGGGCGAAGGCAGGAAGGAGAGGGAGAGGGAGAGGAGGCCTCCAAAGTGCTAGCAAGGTTGTCGCACCCATTGTTGAGGCCAGTGAAGGTTGGAAGAGGGGCTCCAACCTCCTCTCGATTGAAACACATCCAAATAAAGAGAAAAAACTGGTAAAGCCAGCAATAGGTGGCCCACTTCACTCAATAAACCACCCAAAAAAAAAAATGAAACAGGGGCTTTTGACCCCTATTTCAATTGTGAGGAGGCGGAGCCCCTCCTTTAGCCTTCATCGGCCTCGATAATAGGTGCGGCAGCCTTGCCCACTCTAGAGACCTCCTCTCCCTCTCCTTCCCTCTCTCCGCCCTTTGGCTTCCACTAAGCTTGGCAGCGACATAGTGAGTTTGGCTACCCTCCAAGAGGCCCTCTCTCCCACTCCCTCTCCTTCCCTCCCCTCTTCTCTTTCTTCCTCTCTTTCCTTCTCCCTCTGCCCCTCGCTGGTTTCTCGTTTTGAATGCTGGAACTATCCCGGCCAGCAACCAATATGATTTAGCATGCCCCTAAATCAGGTGGTTCAGGGCATTTCAGCATACCATGATTGATGCATTATTATATATTTTAGGCTTCTAGCAAAAGGGTTTTATGTTTGAAAAAAAAATCTCTTTCCCCCCTTCACTAGCAAATTTTTCCTTTGTGTTTGAAAAATACTATGGTGCAAATCTTAGAACCATCCCAGAATTTTATGTAATAAGAAAAATGGCTTGTAAGCATTTTAGTGAGTTTGATTGCAGTTGTTAAAATCCTGTATCCTGTAAGCAACTTATTTGGACATGTTTCTTTAAGTACATATGCACCTATCTTCAGTTGGCAAGCAAAGCCAACACCATTCCTTTTGTAGGTGACTTCCACGATACCCTTTGACTACTTTTCTCAGCCCTTTCAGTCTTTGTAACCGCTAAGGTTCCAGTGGTATTGAGAATGTATATTGTCTATTGTGTGGTCTGTTGAAAGGAGGGTCATATACATGGCCTGAAATGTTATTTTCATTTGATTATCAAGCTGACTAGGTTGAATTTTTGAGCTTTCATAGTGATATCCTTTACCTCGGGAAAATCTGGAACTTGTTATTTTGTACTGAAGTACTGTTTCCCTGCACTTAAGGATGGGCGGGTCAATGCGTTGTATTCGACACCATCAATTTACACTGATGCAAAGTATGCAGCAAATGAGTCTTGGCCTCTCAAGACTGATGACTTTTTCCCGTAAGTTAAATATTTGGAATGTGTAAGTGCTATCAGAGTTCTGATGCATCTATAGTGGGAAGTAATATTTATATTTTCAGATATGCAGATAATCCAAATGCATATTGGACAGGGTACTTCACAAGCAGGCCTGCTTTAAAAGGCTATGTAAGAACAATGAGTGCTTACTATCTGGTAGGCTATTCTTCATCTAATACCTATTAAGCATGTGAAAGCTTTTACAGTGTTCTTTTTCAGTTTATATATTTTTGAATATATATGTTGGTCATTATTTCTCTATTTATATGCATCATATAATATCAGGCAGCTAGGCAATTAGAATTTCTCAAAGGAAGAAATAGTTCAGGCCCAACAACTGACAGTCTGGCTGATTCTTTAGCTCTTGTTCAACATCATGATGCAGTTACTGGAACAGAAAAGCAGCATGTGGCAAATGATTATGCCAAACGACTATCAATAGGCTATGCAGAGGTTGATTAAATTGAGTTTTATCTTATAATAGTCTGATATTTCATCTTCAACATCTCCCTTCTGAGATAGAAAACCACTTCGATACTTGGACATTATTTGTAGGCTGAGAAGTTAGTTGAATCTTCACTTGCTTGCTTGACAAGTTCAAACTCAAAATCAGGGTCTTGCAACCCAGAAACAAAGTATCAAACAGGTAAAAGATAAATGAACCTGTTCGTACATATGCTACGGCTTCAAATGATTCGGATGGCACGCAATATCTGCATATTTGTCTATCTCGCGACTCAAAATTACCGCAATCATAGCTACTTTTGGATAATGATCCTGTTAACGGCTGACTTCCTGACTGATCTATTTAGCGCAAAAAGTGCTCAGTTGAATGTTAAGTTTCATTGTAAAGTGGATGTCTGAGGATTGAATTTTCCTGTGGCCAGTTACAATGATTGTCCACCTCGTCGCAAGACTCAATCTGTTTTAAGTAAGCCATATACAAGGGATGCATGCGCATTCCTATAGCATTATTTGTTAAAGTGTCAGAAGAGTTTGCGTTTGCAGCGATACAGTGTCTTCTGCACAGCCATAAAATACAATTCCTTATGAGAATTAACCTGTTATTGCTAACTGCAGGCCATGCCAGACACTTTCTTTTATTCTACAGACCTTAGCTTTTAGGGAAACAGATAATAGTAGGCCATATTAGCCCACTGATAAGTTTGCTGCCAGATATTATGGTTTATTGTGCGTGATGTCTTTTTTCAAAAGAAAGAATAAAAAACCTAATTTATGCCATTCTTTCTGAAAGTAATATCATCCAGATTTAGTGTCTACTGCCGAGTAACATCACAGATTGGCACTCATGCCATTCTGGCGGGGAATGAAACATGTCTGGAAGTCTCTGTTTTTCCTCTTTGCTTGTGCACATAGGATTTCTGTTTTCCCACTGTCTTAACATGACTTTGTGAGACTCTCCTTGGATTTATGATTATTGATGATTTGTTTTTTCTACATTTTGGGGACAAACCTTGAGGGCAAGTTATGCCTTGTTCTTTATTCAATTTCTTGTGAATCTTAATATCGGGTCTCTTTCTCAACTTTCACAGCTGTCCTCTTCTCCAACATAAGTTACTGGTCCTCCATCTGAACTAAGAACTTTCATCTACTCCGGTGAAAACAGCTTGCGTAAATCTATGATTCCAACGCATATTTATACTTTCATTTCCTTCTAATGGACTTTCCCTCTTTGGGTTCACTGCGATATATTCCGCCTAAACCTCAATAAATTCTTGCAGTGTTCTTGTCTTACAATTTCTCGTTGGCTTGGAAACGGGGAGGATGTTATCTCGCATACACTGTATGTTACTCATTCCAATTATTGTCACTTGGCATCGCCTGGTGGTTTCTGATATTTTGCTTATTATTATTTTGATTTTTCTTTCTTAGTTGTGAGTTCTATCTACACTCGCTTATATTCGAAAACTAAATCGTGTCATATTTGATTGAACTTATCTCTCTTCACCGCAAAGGTTGTTTATCTCTGTATGATCTGACCTGGTCAAATCTATCAATCAACACAAGCTGCGTTAAATAAACGGCAGTGATCAGTCGATAAGATAAGAAACATGTGACCCTAAGTATATTACAACTTCCTACTCATCCAATTTACAATTCCCTTCTATCTGAGGTTCTTGAGTGAAGGAGTAATCAGTGTACGGCTAGAAAATGTTCTTAAGTCGCTGACGTGTGGAAGGCATGGCAATGTTCCCCTTGTGACATTACGTTTGTATAGTCCTTCAAGTCTCCAACATTTGAACAATGCTGAACAGGATATGGTGGTGAACTCTCTCCAGCCGATGCCATTTAGTTGGTGGAGCCTCTATATTGTCAGTGTTTTTTCGTTTATCCAATGTATTATGGTTCAGTCTAACTCGTCAAAGTATGCGACATAAAATATACTGCTTTTACACTAGCTTCCTATTCAAATGGGCTCTCTACTCAATGCTCACAGCTTCCTTAGACCTTCAACGGCGGTAAGGGCACCTTGCACAGGATCCACTTAGGAGTGGAAGTTTGCCTTAACTAACCTTAGGAGACATCTCAAGTGATTTCCAAAATGGGGGATCCTACCTGGTTAACTATGGTAGTTTTTAAGACGCTCATCAGATCAATGAAGCTCGCTCACAACGATTTCATTACTTGGGCTTCTGGAATAGACGCTCAACTGTGTATATGATCAATGGGATTTTGTGGTTGGGGCTGCACCTCCATGATCTGGGGCCAATATGGTCCTAGCCTCAATTTCTATAAAACTGGCCAAGAGGCAGTATATATTTTGTAACCTCGCACAGCTCCTCCGTACACTGGCGGCTTTTATATGAAATTAGGCTCATCGCAAAACTACTCTTTTTGAAAAATTCTCTGCAAAACTCTTTCAAATATCCTGGGCGTGGAGAAAAATCTCTTGGTAATAAAACTCTCTGAAGAAAAGATTAGATCATGCACAAGTATGTATTTAGCTTAAATTGGAAAGGTGTGTTTTCCATCGTGTGATTGCAACTGAGACTAGCGGAGACACAGATCATGGATCCCCTGGGGACTTTGTTACAGTTATTGACAATATTAATTTAATGCAACGTTTTGTACTCGACATGTTCAACGGCAGTTGTTCATTAGATGCATGTTAATACTTTGTCTTGTCGGCAATGGATTACCGTGTTTCTCTGCACCAAGGTTCTTGATCTTATCTTTGGCAATATTCTCGTTTACCGAAACTTTGGCAGTCAAGGACTTTTTTGTGACCGAAAATGTTGTGATCATGATGATTTATAAAGAGACTTAGGCTATGAAGTTTTATATGGACTATATCTTCTTAATCATGAACATAAGCTCCTTGCAAAATTTTATCGCGTACCGATTATTTGAGACAGTTTTGTATTTTAGGGAGAAAGTCTGCCTAGATTTGAACCATTTTCGGGAACCGTATTTTTAGAAATTTATTATTTTGATGGGATGATATAATAGTCCGAGATTCACGGCCCCGCCGTGTGCGCGATCCTGTCGATGGTTGCAATGATTTCTATGGTGCACATAGGTTTCCTAATGAGCTGTATGTTCCTGCAAAATTTTTATTGATGTATATGGGATTTGCTAGTCTTTTTTGGTCGACAGAGAAATTGCTTGTTTTAAAATTTTCTGGAACCATAATTTGTCACATTGCAAACCTACGTTCAGCTGTCATAATGAGTTTATTGTGCGGATTGTTGGGATAAACCCCGCTGCCGCTGAAGTTAGTTCGATGGCTGGGTCAGTCTCCTTAACGACAGATCAGTAGCCACCGGAATGGAGCATCCTTCAACCGGACTGGAGGTCTTAGCCGGAACCTTACTAAGGAATCGGTCCGAACTGGGCTTGCGAGAGTCGGTATTCAGTTTAGGCGCCTCGAAACTCTACTCTTCTAAAGACCGGTTCGTCGATCTGCTCGGCTGGCCGGGTCTTAGCTGAAACTCTACTCAGCCAGTCGCCAGCTCCTTCGGACTCCAGTGGCCTGAATCCCAGTGGTCGCCATCTTCGCCCGAATTCCTCAGCCGGCCATCCCTTCAGCTGCGCATCTCGTCTCTTCAGACCAAGTGAAGGCCTCTGATTGAGCACAAACTCCTTTGGCTCAGTCAGGACAACTATTTATGATAGTAAAAGAAGAACGTTAGGTTCAATCGAGTGCTAGCACGATTTTCTTGAACCTAATTGAATCTCATTCAGATCAATTGAACTAGATCAGTTCAATTGATGATCACCAGATTCAAACCCTTGTTTGTGTGACCCAGTTAGGTTCAGTTCTGTATGGTAATGGGATATGTCATGATCTCTATCATCGACATCATCGAAACTCCTTTCGATGGATCAGAACTCTTCTGATTCGAACAGCTAGAATGATCGATCATCTAAATCATTCTAATTGCTCCCAAAATCCACCAGTGACACCTAGCAGTATATGGTGGCAACCCATCAGAGCTGAATGCGAACCTCTTGGTGCAGCTACCTGTGTGATTAAGTTCTTCTATCTTGAGCCCCGATCAGATTAGGGTTAAGGTGAACTCGTCAAACCCTAGTTTCTGTCATATGATGTAATCATTCGATTCAAGTCCGATGTGAAAATCTAAATAGAAACTCTTTCTATTATTTCACTCTGCCATGGCCATGGGCTTCTGGACTTGATTCTCATGATCATCATAGGGCTGCTCCTCTACCACCGAGGTAGATAGATTCCATCTTGATGCAATCCAGTTCCTACAATGAACATGCTATAGCCAACATACACCTCAGGGTTCCATATGGCTAGGAGACCGAGTAATGGTGTAGTCAAACTATAACACCCTCAAGGTGAACTGCCGATGCACCTCAGGTCAAAGAACCAGACACACTACTGCAGCATCGAGTCAGTCATTGACGAGAAGGTAGACTTCCTAATGACTACTCGAGGTGGTCACGCTCAGTGCCCTCGTTCTCTAACGAGTATCTGTACTCTCGCTCCGGTGTCTCCACACCGTAGACTCAAGACTCATCTACTAAAGAGAAGCGATTGTACACCAACCTTCCGGATCAATCACCATCCTCGTGATGATCCTATGGTCGGGAGCATTTTATGAGTTAATAATGATTATTCATGTCTTAAATTTTCAACTCTTGAAAATATGAATTATCATTACCATTAACTCAAAGGATGTATCACAGACACTAAATACACATATGTGATAGAAAATAACCCATTTTATTGATTATAGTCAAAATTATAATTTTGCCCCTAGAAGTGTATTACAAGTGTCAGCCAATTCTGGCTTCTAGGGCACATATATCTAACAATCTTCCACTTGTCCTAAAGCCAATTGGCTACAAGTCTAAGTCCCATCTTCTCAAGGTGGGCTTCGATCTTCTGCTGGCCCAACGGCTTTGTAAGTGGGTCTGCCACATTATCTGCGGAGTTGACTCTCTTGACCTCAACGTAACCCTTCTCGAGGTAATCGCGGATGAGGTGGTATCGCCGCTCAATGTGCTTGGATTTCTGGTGAGACCTCGGCTCCTTAGCAAGGGCTATGGCGCCATTGTTGTCGCAGTACAAGAGGAATGGCATCTGATGGCATTACTCCGAATTTCTGCAGCAAACTTCTTTGTACCAGAATGCTTCCTTCACAGCCTCTGATGCAGCGATATATTCTGCTTCCATGGTGGAATCTGCTATCACAGGTTTGCTTGGAACTCTTCCAGCTGACAGCACCACCATTGCACACAAACAGACTCCCAGATGTCGACTTTCGATCATCTACATCGGACATGAAATCCGAGTCTGTGTATCCCTGGACTTGGAGTTCTCCGTTACCAAAGACCAACATCATATCCTTAGTTCTTCTTAAGTACTTAAGGATACATTTCACAGAAGTCCAGTGTTCTTCACCTGGATTTGACTGATATCTGCTTGTGACACTCACAGCATGGGCTATATCAGGTCGTGTACATAGCATGGCATACATGAGGCTCCCTATTGCAGAAGCATAAGGGATCTTGCTCATGCGTTCTATTTCCTCAGGTGTGCTAGGGCACATCTTCTTGGAAAGATGAATACCATGTCTGAAGGGTATTAATCCCCTCTTAGAGTTTTCCATACTAAACCTCTTTAGTACTTCCTCTATGTACATCTTCTGTGAAAGTCCTAGCATCCTATTCGGTCTATCCCTATAGACCTTAATTCCTAGAATAAAGGATGCTTCACCTAGGTCTTTCATGGAGAATTCCTTGGACAACCATATTTTGACTGTCGTCAACATGGGAATATCATTCCCAATAAGGAGGATGTCATCCACGTACAATACGAGGAAGACAACAGCGCTCCCACTGACCTTTTTGAAGAACACACGGTTCCTCTTCATTTTTGATGAAACCAAACATTTTGATCACATCATTGAAACGAGTGTTCCAGCTCCGAGATGCTTGCTTAAGTCCATATATGGACCTTTGCAGCTTGCAAACCTTGTGATCAGTATCACTGGATGTGAAACCTAGCGGCTGTTCCATATAGATATCTTCCTCAAGATATCCATTTAAGAATGCCGTTTTCACGTCCATTTGCCATATTTCATAATCGAAATAGGCTGCAACGGCAAGCAATGTGCGGATGGATTTTAGCATAGCCACTGGGGAAAAGGTATCCTGATAGTCAATGCCTTCGCGTTGACTATAACCTTTTGCCACTAGTCTAGCCTTGAATGTCTCCACATTCCCATCTGCACCAATCTTTCTCTTGAAGATCCATTTACACCCAATAGGTACTATACCTTCTGGTGGATCTACCAAGGTCCAGACTTGGTTTGAGTGCATCGAGTCAATTTCTGACTGCATTGCCTCTAGCCATTTCTCGGAGTCGATATCTGATATCGCCTCATTGTAGGTTTTGGGATCATCACCATGAGCACCATTACCTACGAGGAACATTTTCTCTACTTCCTCTGAAATAATACCTAAGTATCTTTCAGGGGGATGGAAAACTCTTTCCGATCTACGAGGTGGAGGAGGTAGTGTTCTTATTGGCTCAACCTGATTTGGTTCCAATTGGTCCTTAGCTCGTTGTACTTGTGAGACTTTCTCATCAAGCTTAATCTGCTTTCCAATGCCGCTATCTTGAATAAACTATTTTTCAAGAAAGATGGCATGTCGACTCACAATCACATTGTGGTCTTCTGGAATGTAGAAATAGTATCCTAATGACTCTTTAGGATATCCTATGAATCGAGCTCTGAAAGGACCTAAACTCTAACTTGTCCGCTTGTTGTCTTTTGACATGAGCCGGACAACCCCAAATTCTGAGATGACTCAGACTTGGTTTCTTACCGTGCCATATCTCATACGGTGTGGTAGGAACGGTTTTAGAGGGAACCCTATTCAGTAGATAAATTGAAGTTAACAATGAATGTCCCCAAAGAAAATCAGGGAGGTCTGTGAAGCTCATCATGGATCGGAACCATATCCAATAGAGTCCGATTTCTCCATTCTGAAACCCCGTTGAGTTGAGGTGTTCCTGGTGGAGTCCATTGAGAGACTATGCCATTTTTCTTGAGATAGTCTAGGAATTCCCGGCTAAGGTATTCACCTCCTCGATCTGATCGAAGAACCTTAATGGGTTTTTCAGTTTATTTTTCTACTTCATGTCTGAATTCTTTGAACTTTTCAAAAGCTTCAGACTTGTGTCTCATAAGATACACATACCCATACCTAGATAGATCATCGGTAAAGGTAATGAAGTAGACAAAATTGCCTCTAGCCGGCACATCAAATGGGCCGCACACATCAGTATGTACTAGGGCAAGGAGATCTGTGGCCCTTTCCCCATGTCCTACAAAAGGGAGTTTAGTCATTTTGCCTTGAAGACAAGATTCACAAGTTGGATATGACTCGGAAGTCAATGGACTCAATAGCCCATTTTTCTCCAATTTGTTGATCCTATCTTCTGCTATATGACCTAATCTCAGGTGCCATAGATACCTATCATTTGGACTATCCCTAGGTCGTTTGGCATTCACATTTTGCTCGATAGTTAGAACAGATACATCAATATGTAGCTGATAAAGACCGTTAATAAGAAAACCATTTGCAATTTTATTTCTTTCATAAAGAATGTTACAATGGTCCTTAAAGAAGGTAATCACATAGCCTTCTAGTGCTAAGCATGAAACAGAAATCAAATTCCTGCTAGCTGCAGGCACATAATAACAGTCTTTCAAAACTAAGTCTAAACCAGATGGTAATCGAAGAGGGTATGTTCCCACCGCCACTGCAGCAACTCTTGCTCCATTACCGATGCATAGGATCATGTCTCCATCCCTCAGCCTCCTGCTATCCTCAAGACCCTGCATGGAAGTGCACAGATGAGCACTAGAACCAGAGTCAAGCACCCAACTGGATGCAGAAGAAACCGTAAGGTTAGACTCAATAACGAGCATACCTCCAGAAGGACCTTCCTTCTTGTTCTTCAGGGTGGCCAGGTAAGTAGGGCAGTTTCCGCTTCCAGTGGCCGTCGCTGTTGCAATGGAAACACTTTCCTTGATAGCGGCCTTCTTCTTCGGCTCTGCCTTCTTCTTCTTTCCTCCTTCCACCTTCTGCTTTTTTCGCAAACTTCTTTTTCTTTCCGGAAGACTTTCTTTTGGAAGAAGTCCATTCCATAGCAAGAACTGAGCCTTTAGAACCTTTCATAGAAAGCTCAGCGGTGACCAGCATGTTCATTAATTCGGCCAAGGAATTTTGAAGTTTATGCATGTGGTAATTCATGATGAATTGCCCATATGCATCAGTCAAGGATTGCAGAATAACATCATTCTGCAGATCCAAGTCTAACTTCACACCGAGCTTCTCAAGCTCTTCCAAGTCCTTGATCATCATCAGACAGTGATCTTGGACTGACTGCCCATCACGCATCTTAGCCTTAAAAAGTCATTTCGTGACTTGATACTTGGCTGCGCGACTCTGTTCACCAAACATCTCTTGTAGGTGAGCCAACATTTGGCGAGCAGTCCTGATATCTTCATGTTGGCGCTGGAGCTCATCAGACATCGAGCCCAACATGTAATATCTGGCCTTATTATCTTCGTCTATCCATTTTTTCAGAGATGCTCTCTGTTCAGTGGATGGACGGGCTGGTAAGGTGGGAGGGTCCTGATCCAATACATGGGTTAACTTCTTGGAACCCAAAATAATTTTGTAGTTCCTGAGCCAATCTTTATAATTGGGTCTGGTCAGTCTATGTGTGTCTAGGATACGTGCTAATGGGTTGGACGCAGACATTTTTCTGTAGAGAGTCAAAGATTCTAGTTAGATACTGTAATTATGACTTGACCAATTTGATTAGGGATTTTATTTTTAAACAAATTAGCTCCCACTATTTTCTTGGATCCCTACACTCCCTCTGTAGAGATGCGAAAATCTCCACGATTAATGATTTCTAGTGGGTGGTGCGGTCTCACCAACTGACTCATCACCTCACCTAACAGTTATTGGTGATGGGTTAGCCAATGAGTGAACAACTCTTGTTCAATGATTCTCTAATCATGGTGCACCCAAACTTGGTCTCTAATTCATGAATCTCACCATATCCGAAATATTGATCCACTCCTTAGTTAAGTCAGACCCACCATTTGCACAGACTGGATTCCTAATTGAGTCTCTCACCGTATCCGGAATATTGAGCCCAACTCATCCTCCAGCCCATAGCATCCAATGCCTAATAGACATGGTTGCATCTTTCCGGTGCAACTGAGCCACTGTATCCAGCCGAGAACAATCAACCCCGGGAAGGGCCCGCACATCTACAATGGTGGAAGACCTCAGACTTAATCTTTTCTTAGGGAAGAATTGATTCAGGTCTCATTAAACTAGACTTGTCATAGTCATAACAATTATGACTAACCTAGTGGCATGGGTTAGCTCGGATTATTGACCACCTCAAATCAGAACTGAGTCAACAGATATGGCCAGGTAAGTGAGATTGGTGGAAGGGATATGCCATTAACTCGTACAAGAATGCATTCAGGTCGAGTAGCTCCCAATTAAAAACCAGTCGGTCGTATGTGCCAAACTTACCTTAGACACCAAATTGTTGAGCCAGAACCAATTGGGTTAGCCTACAATCCAGACTCTAACCTCTGAGCCTAATTAGGTCTTGCTTGATCGTGACTCGATCTTGACCCAGACTTAATCCTATTAGGCTGGTCAATTTAAGCATTGTTGATCCCATCTAACCAACTCTTGATTCGGTTTGATCAACCGCTTAGACCTAATTGAGCTACCCAAGCCCGAACCCAGTATTATGAATATGTCTTAGATCTGAAATTCTCAATTTTAGACCTAATTAATATTTCCATAATCTTAATTCTTAATTAAGTAGGGTTCATAAACAAAATATGCACAATAAATCCTAGGATTTCAGGATCTAGGGTTTTGCAGAAAGTAAGTTTTGGATTTCTGATTAAGGACGAACGCGCAGCACCCCTACACGTCATAAGAACACCCCATCGGATGGGAAGGAGAGGGCCTTTAAACCCTTCTTCATTCTTATGACCGGACGGCCAAGAGGAACGCCTTAATCAGGAACATGTAATACTACAAAATAGTTTTAGATCTATATCATATATCTCATATACAAATTAGATCTAATCATGGCATATTTTGCATACATCTCATGTATCGAATCATGCATGTTTTTAGATCTAAATTATCTCATAATAATCTAAAAAATTAGATTTAAATTGATCTTATCAAAATAAACTCTAATCTAGACAACTATGTAGAACTATTCTACAACTAGTCTAGACATGCATCAATCATATCTCATATGATGTTTAAAATTAAATAATTTTTATTTGCTATTTTTTAGATATTATTATAATAATTATAATATCAAAAAATAGTAAATAAATAGATCTAAAATATGATTTAATCAAATTAAATTGTAAAACATGCAAGACTATTCTATAGAACTATTCTATTTTAGAACTAGTCATGCATATTTTCTAATCTTAGATCCAAATCATTTAATTTTAATTTTTTTTTATTTCAGATCTGATCACATCTCATGTGACATCTAAAATCACTTATTTTTTAATTAAAATAAATTTAAAATCAGATCTAAACACTTTAGAACCTATGGCTCTGATACCAGTTGAAGGAAAAATCCTGATTTTCCGGATCAGGTTCGTTCAGATCTGATCGGATCAAGAGATATATTTCAAAAAAATTTTCTCTTTGATCCGAATCAGATCTGGGATATTTCAGATCTGATTCTTATTATTCTAATAATAAAAATAAAATCTAGATAAATTAAATCAAATTTAATTTACCTTGATGTAGGGTAATCCTATTACCCGTTGATGATCCTGTAAGCAGCGAAAGGTTCTGGATCTAGCCACGCAAGTGCCTGGCCTCTACCGGTATCCACTCAGGCTGGATCTGGAGATCCTCTTCTTCTCTATCACGTCTCCAAAAATCAGATCTGAATCTGATTTGGAGGATCTTCAAAACACCTTTCGAAGATCAGCAGTTGTCCTTTGCAGCAGCGCAGCCTTCTAGCTTTCTGTCGCCTTTCTCTCGTCTGGATTGCACCAACTAAGATCCCAAACTACTTTGGGCGTGGAGAGGAGAGGGAGAAGATGGGCTTGGCATGGAGGAGGGAGAGACAAACAGCCTTGGGGCGTAGAGAATTCAATTGTCTTTTGAGTTGGGCGCAGGGTCTTATTTATAGACTATGCGTGATCCAACTCCTCTTCTTCCCAACCAATCACAACCCTTTGTGAAATCAGATCTAAATCTGATTGGTGGGAATAGAGTCCCTTGGATTCATCCTTAGATGGCGCCTAAGACTAGTCAAAGTTGGTTCTTAGGAGTCTAATCGGAATCCAAAAGGGAGATGGAGTCCCTGTCCAACAGGGACTCCTGGGCGCCTCAAACTTGGGCACACGCCAAGGGTGGAGTGCGCCCTCCTCCTTGCCAGGTTCTGGCAGGGGGACAAGCCCCCACCAGCTCTCCAATAGGTGCGTGACACATGGACAGAAGTCAAAGTGTCAATGGTCAATATTTGACCAGTCAAAGGTCAACTTTTGACCAAAGTCAAAGGACGAGAAATGGCAGGTGACCAAAAATGGTAGGTATTGTCTTACAAAATAAGACAACCCTTTTCTGACCTGGACCAGGCTCCAGTCAGACCAAGTAAAGGCCTCTGATTGAGCACAAACTTCTTTGGCTCAGTCAGGACAACTATTTATAATAGTAAAAGAAGAACGTTAGGTTCAATCGAGTGCTAGCACGATTTTCTTGAACCTAATTGAATCTCATTCAGATCAATTGAACTGGATCAATTCAATTGATGATCACCAGATTCAAATCCTTGTTTGTGTGATCCAGTTAGGTTCAGTTCTGTATGGTAATGGGATATGTCATGATCTCTATCATCGACATCATCGAAACTCCTTTCGATGGATCAGAACTCTTCTGATTCGAACAGCTAGAATGATCGATCATCTAAATCATTCTAATTGCTCCCAAAATCCACCAGTGACACCTAGCAGTATATGGTGGCAACCCATCAGAACTGAATGCGAACCTCTTGGTGCAGCTACCTGTGTGATTAAGTTCTTCTATCTTGAGCCCCGATCAGATTAGGGTTAAGGTGAACTTGTCAAACCCTAGTTTCTATCATATGATGTAATCATTCGATTCAAGTCTGATGTGAAAACCTAAATAGAAACTCTTTCTATTATTTCACTCTGCCATGGCCATGGGCTTCTAGGACTTGATTCTCATGATTATCATAGGGCTGCTCCTCTACCACCGAGGTAGATAGATTCCATCTTGATGCAATCCAGTTCCTACAATGAACATGCTATAGCCAACATACACCTCAGGGTTCCGTATGGCTAGAAGACCGAGTTGTGGTGTAGTCAAACTATAACACCCTCAAGGTGAACTGTCGATGCACCTCAGGTCAAAGAATCAGACACACCACTACAGCATCGTTCTCTAACGAGTACCTATACTCTCGCTCTGGTGTCTCCACACCGTAGACTCAAGACTCATCTACTAAAGAAAAGCGATTGTACACCAACCTTCCGGATCAATCACCATCCTCGTGATGATCCTATGGTCGGGAGCATTTTATGAGTTAATAATGATTATTCATGTCTTAAATTTTCAACTCTTGAAAATATGAATTATCATTACCATTAACTCAAAGGATGTATCACAGACACTAAATACATAAATGTGATAGAAAATAATCCATTTTTATTGATAATAGTCAAAATTATAATTTTGCCCTTAGAAGTGTATTACAAGTGTCAGCCAATTCTGACTTCTAGGGCACATATATCTAACAATATATCACATTACGGAGAATAGTAAGAAGTTCATTATCCATATCTATTCTAGGAATGGTGTACTGGAATCTCGGATTCAAATAGTAAACTATAGATAAATTTCATAAATGATTGAGTAGATTTATATAAGTACAACAAAAGAAAAAATTTTAGTGGACTCTTGAATTCGTGCTTATCGGCTAGATGGAAATCCCTATCCATTTGGTAGTCCTAGCGATGCTCGATAATATTGATGTATTCCTGGGCATGTTTCGGATCTATATCACTGATCTATTTCTTTACTTTCCATCATGTGATACAAGAAGCCCATCTGGGGTATCTTTCACCATCTACTGCACGAAGCACCTCGTATAACGGCTTGATAACCTTCACTATCTTATCAGCCCATTGCCAAAATGACTGACTTGTCATCAACTTCTCCATATGAATTTTCTTAGTGCCGGCTCTCGCTTATCTTCTCTCCTGCCACTCGGTACTGATAAACATCTGACGCAATGCTGCTTTTTTCTCTAGAATACTATCAAGTACTATGTAGTTTGCAGCAAACTGGATGACACTCGATTTTAAAATTTCTCCCCAGTATATGTCCACATCAATGATATGACCCATATATGATTGTAGATGAATCTAGTAATAGTTTGGACTGAGTCCACTGCCTACTGCATCCTACGAAGCTTCCCAATATCCATCAATATGAGATCAATGGAATGTGCAGCACAAGGGATTTGGTAAATATGCAGTCGCCGCTCTATTAGCAACTCTCCAGCAGCCTTATTTACGGCCCATTATCTATAATGACCTCGACGACATTTTGCTCTCCTACCAAATCAATCATCTCCTCCATCAGTCCAAGGATATACACGGCGTCGTGCACCTTATTTGAAGCATCAATTGATTTGTGAAAAAATAATTTTTCATCACAATATATTAAGAAATTGATGATGCTTTGTCTGGTAGAATTGGTCCAACCATTACATATCACCGTCAATCAATATGTGGGCCATTTATTTTTGTAAGAAATTCATTTTTGCAGCTCATCCTTGTTGCTATCAAGAAGCTAACCATAGATGTCCCTAAATGTTGGGGATATACACTCGGGTTGGCTGCCTGTATGGCTGAAATAACCGACTAATAATAAGCATTATCTGCTGCATTTACTGGAATGTGGTTGAAATGAAATCATGATTCAATAGCTTGCTACATATCCTTTTTCTTATCCTTTTTCATCAGTGTTACTTTGTTGTTTTGAATCTTTGCTAGGAAAAGCCTGTGGATCCAAATCATGAATGGTAGCTGTCGTTGGCATGTCTCTAGAGGACCTTCCACTGCCAAAAGCCCCCAGCATAGATGAAATATTGTGCCTAACTCTACTGGCTGTCTTCCTAACTGAGGTGGTCCTGAACTCGGATTCTCCCTCAACGGTCTTAGAGCCGAACCCTGATTTATAATATGATGGTCCAAATCATTCTCTATATCTGGCCATCTCCTCCATTCGATACTGATCATCCAGACTCTCCCAAATGGCAGCCTCAATCTGTGCCTCCTTATCATCTAGAGCGGAGACCTTTGACTCTCTAGAGTGATAAGAAGGTGGCTCTGTAGCTCGACGGTCTACCTCTGTCTTCTTCTGCTTTGCCTTCTCCTTCGGTGCTTTAGAATTAGCAAAGTGTTTTTTCGTCAGCTGTTGAATCTCCTATGGGTATTTTCGATACATGGCCACATCGAGGTAACCATCAGCTAAATACTGCTTCAACCTCATCACCTCTCCTCCCTTGAATTTTGTATTGCACCATTTACATCTCTAATGGTGCCGAGCTGAGAGCATTTCATCCTGCTTTCAACCAATATTATGCTCTATATCCTTCTTCTTACTCATTTCTGCAAGTTTAACAAAACAGGTTATTTTAATAATTATATAAGAAAATTATAATTTTTCATTAGAAAACCTCAATTAATTTTTTGTGGCTTCAGAAAATAATCAAATGTAATATATTTCATATTTCTAATTTCTAATAATTTTTAATTATCTTTGAAGTTTTTACTTTTTAATAATAATATTAAATATCATAAATTCTAAAAAATATGTTATATGGTTCAAATAATACTTCTGAATTAGCTAAACTATATTACTAATGTTACATAATTTTTTAAACTGATTACATATTTTTTATTATTTAAATAATAAAAAAATATAAAAAAGTTAGAAAATTCTAAAAAAATTATTTAAATTTAGATCTAAGTATAAACATGTTATAGATGCTACATATATTTTTGTAAGTTTATTAATATATATTACATATTATTTATTTTTTTATTTTATTCAAAATTAAGCTTAGATTACCATGCCCATAATACATCAAAAACTTCATAATCCGATAAAATTTATACTATACATAGCTTGAGTCATCCTAAACAATATTATGAATTTACAATTTTTTTAAAATTTTTTTATTTTTTTTAATTTTTATTCCAAAAATATATATTTTTTAAAAATATGTAATTAACGAAAACTAATGATTTTAACATTATTGCGTAGATCATCGAAAGATTTATAGTATAATGAAATCATAGTAAAATCATAAATTTTAGCATGATCTCCCATTTTTCAAAATTTTGCTGTTTTTCGATCAAAAAATACCAAAAAAATAAAAAGAATGGTAGATTACTTTGCTTTCGATCGAAATTTGTCGGCACCTCAAAGAGATGATGGTCAATTTTAGGAGCAGGAGATTTTTCTTTTCAACCTTTCTTATCCTGTATCCCTCGGTTTGCTATGCTGCAGGGCCTCTCCCTTTCATTTGAAAGGCAGAGACAGGAACCCATGGATTTAAAGGCAGTGGCCCCCCACCCCATGTCTGCCCCCCACCCCCTTTTTTCTTTATGTCGGCACAGCTCGGTTCATGCCCAAACCGAGTCAAATCACAGTGTTCCACCTAGTTTCGGGAGGTTCACAAACGATACCAGACCAAACTAACTAGTTTCATCTGGTTTGCTTTGTTTTCTGAAAAAATGGGTAGAACCGAACCAGTTAGCTATCGGTCTGGTTTGGTATATGCTATACTTGCTGGTTCGGGCCGATACAGTATTCCATGATTGGGGCCAAGATTTTAGGAACTGATATCAGTTTCCATATCGGTAAGGTATGGTATCGGTACCATATTGTATCGACACTTGGTACAGTGTGATATACTGGTTCCGTACCGGTATACATTTTTTTTCTAACTCTATTTTGATTTCAAATATTTTTTTAAAAAAAATTAAATTAATTTATATCCAATTAATGTTATTTTATGTTATATTACAGTTCTAACATCTTGAAAAAAATAAAAGAAGTCTCAAACAATGCATTAAATATACTTAATATACAAAGTATTAAAAAATAATTTACTAACCTCAAGATCTCTACGGATCTAATATCTCTTCGAGTGTCTGTGATGCTAGTAGATATCCGGATTATCTACATACTCCGGAGGAACATCAGTCCATCACTTTATCTAACTAGCACCGTAGTCCTGAACATTCATCCCATAAAGTATCTTCTTTGGATTATAAGACGTCTCAGATCTCTCGCTCAAACTCTAGCTCTAAGAGGTATCCTCGGAATGATGGTATGCCTGTAGAGGGGCCCATCCAAATATGCCGACAGCAAAATTTGATTTGTAAGATGCTCTAGGCTGCATAGGATAGTAGCAACTGGAAGACGATATCTTAGATGCACCATATCCATATCCATATGGATCATAAGCTGCCTGCGGATGATAGGATCTATAATATGAGGATAATCCAGATACATCTATAGATCTTACTTCATGTGCCAAATCATCTACAGTTGCATCACATGCTGGACGACCTCTGGAAGGTTGTCATTTATATAAAATTGTATCCTCGCATGCTCTATCAGCTTGTGCACCGTGGTCCCTATCTTATGTGGCATGTGTAAATTCATACTCAATGATGAATCGAATACTGCCCTACGCCTGCATCTCATAAACAACGGTTTCTTATCCTCCAGTCCATTCCCGGTCATGAGATCCGTCACTATTATCATCACTCACTTTGGTCTCCGAATCTGATCCAACTAATTCTTGCACTCTCGAGGATGCTGTAATTATCTTTTCTTTTTGTCTTTTTCTTTACTTTTCTGCATTTGGGAGGATGGATATCTTCTTCTTGCTTGAGATTGCCGGCTTCGTCTAAAAAATTCTCGCTCAACATCTGGGAGGATGTCTCTGACATAGAGTCATATGATGAATGACTCCTTTGTGTCCCCTCTAATTGTGGCTGATCAGCTGGAATCTTATGTAGAATATGTGTATCTACCCATTACCTTGCCCTGGATCCACCCTGATCTCCCTAGCTACTAAACTAGTTGGTCATGGAGGAGATCTCGGCACATTAAGCTCTAGCTTCTGCTGCTGGCCTGCAAACCATCTGATCATCGGATTGTCGTCCTCATCAGCATAATCACCCAACATCGGATCCATATACTTCAGCTGTATTTCATCTTGGATACATTTTAGCCTCGACCTTAGATTATAGTGAACATATACAAGATCGTTGAGGCGCTTTTATGTCAGACAGTTCCTCCATTTGCTGTGGATAAGGGCGAAAGTCGACCAATTATGCTCACGGTCACTAGAGGAGACCATCTGGGAAAGAATGAAGATGGCCACAGCTTTCAAATTTTCTGCGGATTGTCCAAAATGAATCCACTATTCAGCTGCAAAAATATTAACCAAAATTATAGATCAGATTTCATGATATTAGTAGGTATATAATGTCAATAAAGTTTTTTCGTTATTAATATGTAATTTACCTGAATTCATTTTCTTTTTACTTACGATAGACGGTGAGACTCCAAAGCTATTTATCCCCTTTTTAAACTATTTCGTCTATGAAAAATATATTTGTTATATTAACAAATATGCTATTGATTATAGACCGAGTTCAGTTAAATGCTCATAACTCAGTTAACCTAACGTACCTCTTGCAGATATATGGATGCGATTTCTGGATCAGGCACCATCTTATATATCACATTACTGAGAGTAATAAGAAGCTCGTTATCCATATTTATCCTAGGAATGATGTATGAAGGAATTCTAGGTGATTCGCATGCAAAATTTCATCACATGAAAGTAACCAATGGAAGATAAATATTAAAACAATTTTAATATTAAAAACATGCCTGGATCTAATCAAGATATCACCTAAGGATTGATTAACATGCATAAATAAATTTCATAAATAGATCTGAAATCATAAGGAACAATAATTATACCTAATTGCTATCCTTCTCCTTGGATTGGATCCTGCGGATGCCCGGGGTTTTTGACGTAGCCGTGCAAGCGCTTGGCCTCTGCTGGTATCCATATGGAGATGGTCTGATCAAAACACCAAGGCCATCAGAGTACTAGAACCTTGTAGGCCTCACTTTTTAGCTTGGATCTGGATCTTCTTCTTCTAGATCTCGAAGAATGAAATCCTGCAGCATGAACTTTTCGTGCTGAACTGAAGAGATCTGAATAAGACCACTAAGAAGAGAAGAAAAACTATTTTTTTCTTCTCATCCTCTCTCTCTAATCTCTCTCTCAGATCATATCTAGAGGATGTGGCGTGGAGATGCAGGGAGGAGGGCGATAGAAAGAACAAGGGGCGGCAGGGCAGAATCTATTAGAACCATTCCCCACCGCACGCCCCTTTTCATAAAACATTTGTCACACAAATTTCAGCCCCAATGCCTTAATAAGATTTGATCCTCTTCCTTATTTGTATCAAATTCAAATAGGAAGAATGGACCAAAAAGGGAGATATAGACCCAGAGAGGAGGGGCGCCAACTATTGGCGCCTCCTTTCCTTTCACGCATACAAGATGCATGCCCTCCCTTCTCATCTTTTTTTTTTTTTGTCGTACAAAATAAGCATCCCATGCCCCTTCCTGATAAAGATAAAATCAAAATCAAATTCAAATTTAAAAGAAAGAGATCCCTATTAGGAAAGAAACCCAAAGCAGATGGGGAGGCGCCAATTGCGCCTCTTCTTATCACGCGCACCAAAAGAAGAGGGGGCGGCATCTCATGCCCCTACCACCCCTTTGATCGGGCTAATATGAGAGAGAAGCCCAATCAAACTGTGCTTTAGGTGATCTTCTTCAATTGGGTCTAATCTAGGTTTAATTCGAGCCCGATTCGAATCCATTTCAAAAGGCTGACAATCCTAATCCAATTAGGATTGAGATCCAAGGCCAACTTAAATAATTAAATCTTATCAACTTTAAATTAAGTCAAGCCTAATTAAATTAAATTTAATTTAAATTAATTAGGATTTGAACCATAATTTAGTCAGGCCCAATTAAATTGTAACACTTGCAATGAAGTCCCTTATGCTAACAATTAGCAGTTTCCAAATTTGTAACTCTTACAAATTGATCCAAATCATCAATCTAATTGATAATTTGATCATTATCCAAGCTATTGATCAGGACGAGCATCTTTTGTGTGTGACCCCTCAGGTTCTATTCTATCTGGTAGTGAGACATACCGTGATCTCCATCATAGTATCATCGAAGCTCTTTTCGATAAGTTGGAACAATTCCAACTCACCCTAATAAGGATCGTTGATCCGAAAACGATCCTAGTGAGTTCTCACAATCCACTAGTGATGCCTAGCAACATGTAGTGGCAATCTAGTAGAAAAGAAAGATGAACCCTTAGGTGTAGCTACCATATGATTAAGTTCTTCTATCGAGTTCTGACAGGATGGAAGTCATGGAATCTCGTCAAATTCTAAGCATCTATCATATACCAGACTTAATTAGCTCGAGTCCAATTATGAATCCCATAGAAAATCCTTTCTATTATCACGCTGTTGTGGCCACAGACTTATCGACTCAACCTCTTAGGTCGCATAGGACTACTCAACTACTAAGGCTGATAGATCCCCTATAAGTGCACTCCTACTCCTATAGCGAATCTATTGCAGCCAAGATACACTACAAGGACCCATATGGCTAGGAGACCATGTTTATATGTAGTCAAACTACAATAATCTCACTATGAGCAACCAAGGCATTGCAAGTCAATGAACCACTCATACAACTATAGCATCAAGAAGTCACTGACGAGTGAGTAGGTATCCATATAACTTCTCGTTCTTGGTCATGCTTAGTACTGTCAATCATTTGCACTCTTGCTTCAGTGTTTCCATAGTGTAGACTCAAGACCTGCCATCCAAAAGGAAAGCGATCCGTACACCAGTCTAGTCGAATCAATCACCATCGCTGATGATCATCGACTAGGAGTATTTAGGAATTAATCTATAATGATACATATCTTAAATTCTTAATTCTTGAGAATCTGTGTCATTGACCATTAATTCTATGGACGATTCTAGGACATTATTCTAGAATGAAAATAATTGCCCATAATTTTTAATTTCAATAAATCAAGTACAAACTTATGTCCTGAAAAATTGTGTCAGCCAACAATTGGCTTTCCAGGTCATACATTTAACAATGTACTGGAACCTTGGATTCAAATAGTAAGTTGTAGATAAATTCTATAAATGATTGAGAAGATTTATATAAGTATGAGAGAAGAAAAATTTTCAGTGGACTCTTGAATTCGTGCTTACCGACTTTCCTATCCATCTAGTAGTCCCAGCGGTGCTCAATAATATTAATATATTCTTGGGCATGTTTTGGATCTATCTTACTGATCTATTTCTTTGTCCTCTCCATCATGTGATACAAGAAGTACATATGGGGGTATCTTTCACTGTCCAGGATGCGAAGCATCTCATATAATGGCTTGATAACCTTCACTATCTTATCAACCCATTACCAAAATAACTGACTTGTCATCAAGTTCACATGAATTTTCTCAGTGTCAGCTCTCGTATATTTGCTCTCTTGCCACTCAGTACTGACAAACATCTGACGCAATGCTGTCTTCTTCTCCAGAAGGTTATCAAATGCTATGTAGTTTGTAGCAAACCGAGTGACATCCGGTCTCAAGATCTTCTCCTAGTATATATCCGCATCAATGACAGGACCCATGTATGATTGTAGATGAATCTAGTAATAGTCTAAGCTGAGTCAATTGCCTGTTGCATCCTACAAAGCTTTTCAATATCCATCAACATGAAATCAATATAATGTGCAGCACATGGGATCCAATAAATATGTGGTCGCTTTTCCATCAGTAACTCTCCAGCAATCTTATATTGCGGCTTATTATCTTTGATGATCTGCACGACATTTTGTTCCCCTACTGAGTCAATCACCTCCTCCATTAGTCCAAGAATATATGCAGCATTGTGCACCTTATCTAAAGCATCAATTGATTTATGAAAAATATTGTTCCATCATAATATGTCAAGAAATCGATAATGCTCCGTCTGGTAGGATCGGTCCAATCATCACACATCACCATCAATCTGTATGTGAGCCATTTATTCTTATAAGAAATCTATTTTTGCAGTTCATCCTTGTTACTATCAAGAAGTTGACCATAGATGTCCCTAGGTGTTGGGAGATCTACACTCGGGCTAGCTTCCTATATGGCTGAAATGACAGATTGATAGTAAGTATTATCTGCTGCATTTGCTGGAATGTGGCTGAAATAAAATCATAATCCAATAGCTCGCCACATATCCTTTCTTGTCCTTTTTCAACATATTGTCAATCCTCTATTATTTTGAATCTTTGCTAGGAAGAGCCTATGTATCCAAATTATTAAATGCTGGCTCATGCTGGCATGTCTTTGGAGGATCTCTTTGAAAGGAAATCCTGATTTCCCGGATCAGGTTCGTTCAGATCTGATCAGATCAAGAGATATATTTCAAAATTTTTTCTCTTTGATCCAGATCAGATCAAAGATGTTTCAGATCTGATTATTATTATTTTAGAAATTAAAATAAAATCAGATAAATTAAATCAGATTTAATTTATCTTGAAGTGGGTAATCCTATTACCCGTTGATGATCCTGTAAGCAGCGGAAGGTTCTGGATCAAGCCATGCAAGTGCTTGGCCTCTACCGGTATCCACTCGGACTGGATCTGGAGATCCTCTTCTTCTCTATCACATCTTCAGAAATCAGATCTGGAGGATCTTCAAAACTCCTTTTGAAGATCAGCAGTCGTCCTTTGCAGCAGCGCAGCCTTCTAGCTTTCACTCGCCTTTCTCTTGTCTAGATTGCACCAACCAAGGTCCAAAACCCTTTTGGACATGGAGAGGATAGGAAGAAGATGCTTTGGCGTGGAGGAGGAGAGGAGAAAAGGCCTTGGGGCGTGGAGATCTCAATTAATTCAGTTTTTTTTTTTGAGTTGGGCGCAGGGTCTTATTTATAGACTAACTGTGATCCAACTCCTCTTCTTTCCAACCAATCACAACTCTTTGTGAAATCAGATCTAAATCTGATTGGTGGGAATAGAGTCTCCTGGATTCCTTCTTAGAGGGCGCCTAAGACCAGTCAAAGTTGGTTCTTAGGAGAACTCTAATTGGAATCCAAAAAGGAGATGGAGTCCCTGTCCAACAGGGACTCCTGGGCGCCTCCAGCTTGGGCACACGCCAAGGGTGGCGTGCGCCCTCTTCCTTGTCAGGTTCTGGCAGGGAGACAGACCCCCACCAGCTCTCCAATAGGTGCGTGACACGCGGATAGAAGTCAAAGTGTCAATGGTCAACATTTGACCAGTCAAAGGTAGACTTTTGATCAAAGTCAAAGAACGAGAAATGGCAGGTGACCAAAAATGACAGGTAATATCTTACAAAATAAGACAACCTTTTCTGACTTGGACAACCTCCAGTCAGACCATATGAAGGCCTCTGATTGAGCACAAACTCCTTTGGCTCAGTTAGGACAACTTATTTATGATAGTAAAAGAAGAACGTTAGGTTCAATCGAGTGCTAGCACGATTTTCTTGAACCTAATTGAATCTCATTCAGATCAATTGAACTAGATTAGTTCAATTGATGATCACCAGATTCAAACTCCTTGTTTGTGTGACCCAGTTAGGTTCAGTTCTGTATGGTAATGGGATATGTCATGATCTCTATCATCAACATCATCGAAACTCCTTTCGATGGATCAGAACTCTTCTGATTCGAACAGCTAGAATGATTGATCATCTAAATCATTCTAATTGCTCCCAAAATCCACCAGTGACACCTAGCAGTATATGGTGGCAACCCATCAGAGCTGAATGCGAACCTCTTGGTGCAGCTACCTGTGTGATTAAGTTCTTCTATCTTGAGCCCCGATCAGATTAGGGTTAAGGTGAACTCGTCAAACCCTAGTCTCTGTCATATGATGTAATCATTCGATTCAAGTCCAATGTGAAAATCTAAATAGAAACTCTTTCTATTATTTCACTCTGTCATGACCATGGACTTCTGGACTTGATTCTCATGATCATCATAGGGCTGCTCCTCTACCACCGAGGTAGATAGATTCCATCTTGATGCTATCCAGTTCCTACAATGAACATGCTATAGCCAACATACACCTCAGGATTCCATATGGCTAGGAGACCGAGTAATGGTGTAGTCAAACTATAACACCCTCAAGGTGAACTGTCGATGCACCTTAGGTCAAAGAACCAGACACACTACTGCAGCATCGAGTCAGTCATTGACGAGAAGGTAGACTTCCTAATGACTACTCGAGGTGGTCACGCTCAGTGCCCTCATTCTCTAACGAGTACCTGTACTCTCGCTCCGGTGTCTCCACACCGTAGACTCAAGACTCATCTACTAAAGAGAAGCGATTGTACACCAACCTTCCGGATCAATCACCATCCTCGTGATGATCCTATGGTCAGGAGCATTTTATGAGTTAACAATGATTATTCATGTCTTAAATTTTCAACTCTTGAAAATATGAATTATCATTACCATTAACTCAAAGGATGTATCACAGACACTAAATACACATATGTGATAGAAAATAACCCATTTTATTTATTATAGTCAAAATTACAATTTTGCCCCTAGAAGTGTATTACAAGTGTCAGCCAATTCTGGCTTCTAGGGCACATATATCTAACAATCTCCCACTTGTCCTAAAGCCAATTGGCTACAAGTCTAAGTCCCATCTTCTCAAGGTGGGCTTCGATCTTCTGCTGGCCCAACGGCTTTGTAAGTGGGTCTGCCACATTATCTGTGGAGTTGACTCTCTTGACCTCGACATAACCCTTCTCGAGGTAATCACGGATGAGGTGGTATCGCCGCTCAATGTGCTTGGATTTTTGGTGAGACCTTGGCTCCTTAGCAAGGGCTATGGCGCCATTGTTGTCGCAGTATAGAGGAATGGCATCTGATGGCATTACTCCGATTTCTGCAGCAAACTTCTTGTACCAGAATGCTTTCTTCGCAGCCTCTGAGGTAGCGATATATTCTGCTTTCATGGTGGAATCTGCTATCACTGTTTGCTTGGAACTCTTTCAACTGATAGCACCACTATTGCACACAAACAG
>QRFJ01000020.1:237675-262547 GCA_006176705.1 Cocos nucifera
TTCAGCTTTTCACACCTTGAACCTAATGAAGATTTTTTATTTTTTCTTCATGAAGTAGATCCATACCTTTCTTGAAAAATCATCTATAAAGGTCAACAAGTATCTCGCTCCATTTCTGGTAAAAAATGAAGCCGACCCCCATACATCAGTATGAACTAGTTCCAATGGAGCTGCATTGTGGGCTGAACTGATGGGAAACTATACTCTCATTTATTTATCCATCTGGCATGGCTCACATACTTCTGTAACATCTCCATCCAGATCTAAAATCAGATCATGTTTGCTCAGCTTCTTCATCCCACGATCATCCATGTGGCCTAGGTGGTAGTGCCACAATCGATAAGCTTCCTACTGATCCTGCGCTACTGCCGCTGCATCAGATTCTCTGATCACCATAGATCCAACCAACTTGTAGATGTTGTTCTCTATCCTCCTGTCCCTCATCATCACCATAGCATCTTTGGAGATATTGAGAACTTCACTCCTGGCTTGACTACTGAAGCTGCAGCCGCTCCGCTCTAGATAGCCAAGTGACACGAGATTTTTCTTCAAATCTGGGACGTGCTTCACATTTATGAGAGTTCACACCATTCCATCAAACATCCTCATCCGGATGCTTCCAATACCAGCAACCCTATATGGGTGATCATCTTCAAGTATCACACTTTCCTCATCAATCTTGATGTATGAGACAAACCAAGATTGGTTTGGGGTATAGTGATGCGAACAGACTGAATCCAGGGTCCATACATCTGTGTATCTTCTATAACCATCTGATACAACTAAGAGATTAGCCTCCACCTTACTATCAGCCACTGTACTCGGTGCATCAAATCCACTCTTTTCTTTCTTCTTGATCTTTCATTGCGGGCAATCATGCCTGAAGTGCCCGATCTCGTTGTACTTGTAGCATCTGACTTTCTTCCTATTCTTGCTCTTTTAGGACTTTGATCGTCTCCTTGACTTGCCTCTCTTTTTTGATCTTTCAGATCTCTCCTCCACGGTCAAGCCCTCCTGGGGAACACCTTTCTTATTCAACTTTTTCTATTGTTCATTGGTTCGCAATACTGAGACCATGTCTTCATACTCCAAGGTCTTCTTACCATAAAGCAGCATCGTCACCAATGGATCATACGACGAGAGCAACGAGCATAACAGAAGCAATAATTTATCTTCTTTCTCCATCTTCACTCCAATATTCAGCAACTCATTGCATATCTGATCGAATTTTTGGATGTTTCCCAAGATATCTCCACCTTCTTACATCCGAAGGTTGTACAGTCGCTTCTTCAACATCAACTTGTTGCACATATTCTTATCCATATACATGATTTGCAACTTCGACCACAAGCCTCTTGGGTTCCTCTCCTCTAAAACTGAATAGAGTGCCGCATCCGACAAGCATCCTCTAATCACAGCGCAGGTCTTCTTTTTCAAAGACATCCACTGGCGATCTGGCATCCTTTCAGACTTCTCTTTCAATGCCTGATCCAATTCAACTTGAACCAGAAGATTTTCTACATGAACTTTTCACATAAAAAAGTTTTTTTTTCCATTAAACTTCTTGAAATTAACCTTCACGTTGCTTCCCATGGTTGGATTCAAGCCAAAAAAAATACAACACAGATCTAAAAAATTTAAGAAATACCTTGATAGGACCTTGCTGAATTCATAGCACCAAAAGATCTTCAACTTTTAGGCGTCTTCTCATCCTTCCACATAATTTGACTCTGATACCACTTGTTATGAATTATTTTAGGACCTATGAAAATTCTTGTACCTTCTATCAACTCTAAAGAAGCAAGTTGGAAATGATAGCAAGAAAGATAAAGATCAGATGATAAGAAGATGGGACGGTGGCAGAGTGAGAAAGAGAGAAAGCTAAGGTTTCAGGAAGAAAAAGATTTAATTCATTCTCTTCTTTCTATCCATAATCTACATATATAAGTATATACATAGACACCCTGAGCCAACATGACTTAGCCCTAAAAAATTTTTCTTGGCTAACCCATATATGAAAATACTCATCCAAGCCCATGTAAATTCATGTCTTACATGCTCTCATCCCCTGAACTAAAGATCCAGTCCAATACATGAATTAGCCACTTTAAGACCTCTCATACCAGGCCTTAAGATCTCTTAGATTAGATCCAATCCAAGATCAAACAGAAAACCCATCCAGATCTGTTTGCCACTATCAAGCTAGCTCGGTTAGAAATCGAGCTGGCTCGATCTCAAATTGAGTCGGCTCGGCTATGTATCTGAGCCAGCCCGACTGTGTGCCAACCTCTTTATCTTTGTTGATACATCTCTGGTCAATCCTAGCCTTCAGGAGCCACCACCTTGACTCCTTCATGGTCTTCCAAGACCACACTTGTCCTTTCAGTTAGAAGCAAAGAAAATAAGTTTACAAAGAAAAGTTAGTCTAGAAGTACCTCTCAACAAGTAAATATATGCATAAATTAAGTTTGAGATGGCAAATCTAGCCTAGAATATGTTTAATCAAAAGAAGTTATCTAAAACTGTTCTTAACATGCTTGGCATGCCCTTGAGTCAACTTAGTAAGAAGCTTAGCCGACCTAGTTTCAATTTAAGGGAAAGGCAAAAACCAAGAAAGACTAGAGGAACTCCCTTATCCGATCATATTTTCAGCTTAGTTGATCAAGATGGATCTTAACTGACTTAATATTTTGGATAGCCGACTAGGTCGCAGACTTAGGATAAAGATAGAAAGATGAAGATTCAAAGTATTTTCCTAAGCGGACTCAATGATCAACTTAGTTGATTAAAACTAGAGCTTGCTGACTCATGAAGAAAGGTAGCTAGCTCAATCTCAGAAAAAGATGAATACAGAAAGTAGCAAAAATAAGCAAGTTCTCTAAGTCAATCTAGAAAGTCAGTTAGCTAACCAAGTCTCAAAATTAGTCAATTAGGAGAAGATTTGAACCAACTCGGTCTCAAACAAACAGAATAGATAAAAAGATGGAATTTTGGCATCTACTAATGAGCCATCTCAGAGATTTTTTTAGCTGACTCAAAGTTAAAGGTTAGCCGACTAAGAGCCTAGATGAGCCAACTCATAGAATTATAACAAAATAATGACTAGCTTTTTAGACTTTTCAAAATAGGTCGAATTTATTTATAACAGCTATTTTCAAGCTTTCAATAGCTAGAGCATTAAATGAAGATATTTTTTGGCCATAAATAAAGAAAATTCAGAAGGAAATATAACAGACTTGAAGAGCAAAAGAATTTTTGAGTTTTATTGAGTTATCCTTCATTGAGTTAGTAAGTGGAACCCAAAAAAAAAAGTGGACAAAATTCAAGAGGGCATTAATTTCAATCCTTCTCATATTAATTCTAATTATAAAGAGAGAAAGAGAGCATTAATCTAACCTAACTACTCTTGTGCAAAAGCATTGAAAGCTTCCTCAATCCTTTCGAGCATTCAAGGAAGAAGTCCAAGCATCAACAGCTCATTTATCTCGACTTCTTCAGTGCTCAAAAAGTTTTATTATTAAAACTCATTCTTTTATATATCTCAATTTATTTTTAGTATAACAAGTTTCTTGGGTGTAGAAACTGTGGATTAGTCTGAGCCTAAAGTTGGATAATGTAAGGTTTTGATTGGTTTCTTTAGAAAAATCAATCGAGGTTGATTGTGAGCCCAAGATAAAATAATTGGTTATAAGATTTTGATTGGTGAGCCAGAAAAAATGAACTTGGTTAGATTGTAAATCTGAGAAAATGATCAAACTATAATCTTAAGAGGTTATAGTTGGAATTTTCAAGTGGATTTTATTAGGGAGTAGACATTGATGCTGAGTTTAGCACCGAACTACTATATTTTTTTTTGTATTTATGATTATATGGCTTTACTTATTCTATTATTCTTAGTGCTTTTTAGTTACTTGCTAATCACTCTACAAACACTCTTGAATTTGTTTTGGGGCACAAGTTTATAATTAATTTTTTTAAAGAAACCCAATTTGCCCCTCCCTCTTGTGTTGCCTCCTCTAGGAAACAAAATATGATTTTAGTTGATATGCTTTACTCACTCAATTTAAATATCAAATGTTTAAGATAGAAAAAAAATCTTGAGTAGATGTTTTCTAAAGGCCTTCCACTGTTGGTATAGTAATTTTAATTTTTGGGGATTACATGTTGCCAAAAGGATAAGATTTTTTTCTTAATTATTAGTATTACTATTTATCTTGTAGAGATAATAGGTATGTCATTGCTAGTAGGAGCATATTGATCCTGGATTAATTTTGATAATAACAAAAGCATTTGAGTATAAATCATTAAGTTACTAATATTGTTTATGAGATTGTGTAGTTGTAAAATTCAAATGCTTGCAAATTCTAAATATTTTCCAACACCTAAGTAAAGAATCACCACTCAAGATTTGAGAAAAAAATTCAAGATTGGACACATTCTTCAAGAGATTTTAATGAAGATAAAATCAAGTCAAGAAGATAAGTCTAGCCTCCAAATCAATTAGAGAAGAAAGATTGACAAACAATTCTTGGCACACTTGGCACGCATACTGAGCCAACCCAATCCAAAACTAAGCCGACCTAGTCTCAGTGAAAGCAAAAGATAGAAAGCATCGAAAGATAAATTTTTAAGACCCAGGAGACTAAGCCGACCTAGTTTTCAACAGAGTTGATCTAGTAACAACTTAGCCGACCCAGTTAGAAAGATAGTCGACCTAGTCTCAGTAAACAATAGAAGATAGAAATTATTACTTTTGATCCATTGATACTGAGCCATTTAAGATAAAAACTGAGTTGACCCAGTCAAAAACTGACCTGACTCAGTAACTGTAATGCCTAGTTTCTAATTTTACAGTTTTTTCATTCGACATGCCTCCCAATGGCTATTTTCAAATCTTCAATGGCTAGATCATATTTTGAAGTCCTCCTGATAACTTGTAGTAGTGGAAAACCTCAGGGATATATAAAAAAATATTTTTAGATATAAAAGACATCTTTTTGAGCATACAAGTGCTCTCAAGCAATCATTTTTCAGAACTTTCAAGTGTGTGAGCTAAATAGTGAAAGAAATAAGTAATTTTTAGATATACTTCTGCCCTTCTATCATCTTCAATCTGAAAGAAGTTAGTCTATTCATATTGAAGATCATCTTTTACTTCCTTCAAGCATTTAAAGAGAAGAAATTAAGCCTATAAGCAAAGTTGCTCAGAAATTCTTCTCTTAAGCTTCAAAGAGTTTATTTTAGATTATGTTAATTATATTTTTTATTTTTATTTCAAGTTTCTTGGAATGAGAAACTTAGATTAGTCCAAACCTAGAGTTGGACATTGTATGGTTTGATTGGTGAGCCAAAGTTAAAATCAATTGAAGTTGATTATTAGTCCAAAAAAATAATCATTGTATGTCTATGGTTGGTGAGCCAAGGATAAAATCAACTGGATTAAATTTTGAGCTCAAGTAAAATAATCGGACTGTAATCAAGTTAAGTCATTATTGTTGAATTTCCAAGTGGTTTACTTAGAGAGTGGATGTAAGTACTAAGTTTGGCACCGAACCACTATAAAATTATTATGTTTATGATTATGTATTCTTTATTTTATAATTTTTATCCACTGCACATCACATAGTTTGTTTTACTAAGCTCTTAAATAATTTAATCTGCTCATATCTCAAAGTTTAAATTTTAAATACCTAATTCACCCCCCCTCCTGCGTAGCCATCCTTGGGCAATAGAGTATCAACTAAAATGGGAGTGCTCTCATATTAAATATGATATATTTAGAAAATGGGTGTACACTTGACCATGGGTCCATATCAACCTCAAAGAGGTGACTGGTGTGTTTACTTAGAGGTCAAATAACAATAGGGATCTCATAATTATTATGAGATAGATATGTGGTACCTACCTCATTGAAATACTTAATTAATTCCAAAAAGAATTATTGAGTTACTAAATGGAATTCCTATTTTTCACTAAAGGATATATTAGATGTGTAAATCATGGTTTAATGTATGAAGAAACCATTAAACACATAACTTAGTGAGATTCACCATAATAATTTAAATCCCAATTCTAATGGTTGGATGCATGTAACATTTATATAGTGTGTTGGGGATAAATCCCACTCCTGCCAAAGTCAAGTTCGATCCCAGCCTGATGTGGTCAATGCAGAAGAACTTCAGCGGACGCATCCTAGCTGAACTACTACATCCGGCCGAGCTTCTCAGCGGCTGAGCCTCAGCCGAAGTCTTTCAACCAACCGAACTATCAAGCAGTCGAGCTTCAGATTCTTAGCGGCCGAACTCCTCAAGTGGCCAAACTACTTATTGCCCGAGCCCCTTTGGACTCCGAGCGGCCGGGCTTCGGCCGAGACCCCGACGACCGAGCTTGTTTCAACCTTCATAGCGGCCGAGCTCCTCGAACTCCTGTCGAGCGGCCGAACTCCCCAGTGCCTAGGCTCCGGGTCGAACTCCTTCGGACTCCCAGCATCCGGGCTTCAGCCAGACCCTTGCGGGAGCAGAACTTCCCCAAAACCTCCTCTCGGGCCGAGTTTCTACGGAAGCCGGACTTCCTATAGACTTCTTCGATGGACGAGCTTCTCAATGGCCGAACTCCTTATGATGGATTCCTGCAGGCAATCAATCTCGCTACGGTTACACGACAGTAATAACGATCGACAATAACGATCAGCATTTATCAGCAATAACGATCGGCATTTATCAGCAATAACGATCGACAATAACGACCGACATTGATCAGGACGGTTACAATAAGCTTCCTCTATAAAAAGGACCCTTCGGATATCTTTACAACAGGTTCTGAAAATCCTTTTCTTCTCCTCTATACTCTATCAAGCACTCCATTCCTGTTGACAGGAACTAACTTGAGCGTCGGAGGGTCTTTCGGAGCCACACCCATCGATTTCGAGCGAGACTTTATTTTGCAGGTCCCCGACGGCAGCCTCTTCGGCCTCAACTCCGACGATGATAAGTTTCTGCGTCAATAGATTGGTGCTAGAGGAAGGGCTTACCGACGAAGATTTCCTTCTTAAAGGAAGCCGGTGTTCCTTTGTTCTTAAAGGAGTGCTCGAGAGACCTTTTTTTTTTTTTAATTCAAATCTCCTTCCAAAGAGAAAAGATGCCTCCCAGGAGAGCCTCCACTCGGAGATCGGTGGCCTCCGCGGCCCGATCTCGTTCGAGTCCATCCGCTCCAGCTCCAGCCCCAGTAACTTAGGCTCATGCTGCAACTCGACGATCGGCGGCCTCCGTGGCACCGCTCCAGTCCCGGCAATCCAGGCCGCTGTAGATGCTGAACAGTTCAACCTGCTCATCCAGCAGGTTCGTGGCCTCACCGAGGCCGTTCAAGCGGTACAAGCTATGCACCAGCAAGCCACCGTTCCAGTCCAACCGGTTTCGGATCCTCCGGAGCTGCGTTGTCCAGTCCAGAGGCAATCGACATGGGCTACCCGACCTCTAATTCCCGAAAAAGGAAAGCTCGCTCCAAATTGGGAAGGTCCGTACAAGGTAACAGAAGTCATCCGACCCGGAGCCTATCGCTTGAAGGAACTCGGAGGAATAATGCTTCCTCGACCATGGAACTCAGAAAATCTGAGAATGTATCATCAATGAATTTCTTTGTTCTGTATTTTTTATTTTTGGCATAAGAATTATGGGATGGCAAGAGAAAAATAAGCAAAAGCAGCCCGTTAGGAAAAGGAGGAAGACCTCATCCTAACGCGAGCAAAGTTGAAGACCTCATTCACCTTAGACGAGATGGGGGGAGAAGCTCGGACGATGGTCCGCATGTGCCCCCACAGCCCGTTAGGAACAGGAGGAAGACCTCGTCCTAATGCGAGCAAAGTTGAAGACCTCGTTCACCTTAGACGAGATGGGAGGAGAAGCTCGGACGACGGACCGCATGTGCCCCCACAGTCCGTTGGGAACAGGAGGAAGACCTCGTCCTAATGCGAGCAAAGTTGAAGACCTCGTTCACCTTAGACGAGATGGGGGGAGAAGCTCGGACGATGGTCCGCATGTGCCCCCACAGCCCGTTAGGAACAGGAGGAAGACCTCATCCTAATGCGAGCAAAGTTGAAGACCTCGTTCACCTTAGACGAGATGGGGGGAGAAGCTCGGACGATGGTCCGCATGTGCCCCCACAGCCCATTAGGAACAGGAGGAAGACCTCATCCTAATGCGAGCAAAGTTGAAGACCTCGTTCACCTTAGACGAGATGGGGGAGAAGCTCGGACGATGGTCCGCATGTGCCCCCACAGCCCGTTAGGAACAGGAGGAAGACCTCATCCTAATGCGAGCAAAGTTGAAGACCTCATTCACCTTAGACGAGATGGGGGGAGAAGTTCGGACGATGGTCCGCATGTGCCCCCACAGCCCATTAGGAACAGGAGGAAGACCTCGTCCTAACGCGAGCAAAGTCGAAGACCTCATTCACCTTAGACGAGATGGGGGGAGAAGCTCGGGAGACGGACCGCATGTGCCCCCACAGCCCGTTGAGAACAGGAGGAAGACCTCGTCCTAATGCGAGCACTTACATCAACCTCAGCCAAAGGAGATGAGATATCCTCCAAGCAATCTTATCAACTTCGGCCAAATAAGATCCCCCCGAGCGACTAGGCTGACCTCGGCTGAAGAGCGCCGACCTCGACGAGAGTTAGGATTTTTGACCGAATCAACCTCGGCTGGAGAGCCTCAACTTCAGCATCAACTTTAACCAAAAATAAAATCACCCCCGAACTTCGACATGGACCAATATGAAGCCCGAAAGAAAAACTTTGGCAGTCGCCTTATCCGCACTCCCTTCCTTCAAATTTCGAACTCGGGAGTGGGGGGGCTAGTGTTGGGGATAAATCCCGCTCCTGCCAAAGTCAAGTTTGATCCCAGCCTGATGTGGTCAATGTGGAAGAACTTCAGCGGACGCGTCCTAGCTGAACTACTACATCCGGCCGAGCTTCTCAGCAGCTGAGCCTCAGCCGAAGTCTTTCAACCAACCGAACTATCAAGCGGCCGAGCTTCAGATTCTTAGCGGCCGAACTCCTCAAGTGGCCGAACTACTTATTGCCCGAGCCCCTTTGGACTCCGAGCGGCCGGGCTTCGGTCGAGACCCCGACGATCGAGCTTGTTTCAACCTTCATAGCGGCCGAGCTCCCCGAACTCCTGTCTAGCGGCCAAACTTCCCAGCGCCTAGGCTCCGGGCCGAACTCCTTCGGACTCCCAGCGTCCGGGCTTCAGCCAGACCCTTGCGGGAGCCGAACTTCCCCAAAACCTCCTCTCGGGCCGAGTTTCTACGGAAGCTGGACTTTCTATAGACTTCTTCGATGGACGAGCTTCTCAATGGCCGAACTCCTTATGATGAATTCCTGCAGGCAATCAATCTCGCTACGGTTATACGACAGTAATAACGATCGACAATAACGATCAGCATTTATCAGCAATAACGATCGATAATAACGATCGGCATTGATCAGGACGGTTACAATAAGCTTCCTCTATAAAAAGGACCCTCCGGATACCTTTACAATAGGTTCTGAAAATTCTTTTCTTCTCCTCTATACTCTATCAAGCACTCCATTCCTGTTGACAGGAACTAACTTGAGTGTCGGAGGGTCTTCCGGAGCCACACCCACCGGTTCCGAGCGAGACTTTATTTTGCAGGTCCCCGACGGCAGCCTCTTCGGCCTCAACTCCGATGACGACAAGTTTCTGCATCAACATAGTGGAATCATTTTATTTACTTTATCCAATGTTGTTTTGTAGTTAAATTGAACAACTTTAATCCACTTGCAAAGATTTTGGATGAGAATTGCCTTAAAGATCCTAACTATAGCGATTGAAAATAGAATTTGAACATAGTACTTACTATTGAAAAATTGGTCTACGTTTTGAATGAGAATCCACCAGAAATACCTACATTACATGTAACTCAAGATGTCACTGATGTTTATCACTTATAGCACGAGCATGATTCTTTGGCTAAATGTTATATATTAGATCTCTCGAAAATAGACTTCAAAAGCAACATGAGAAAATAGCCATTGCTATGGATATCATGAAAGCTTGAAAGAAATGTTTGGACAATACAATCATTTTGCAAGGCAAACTATTATGAAAGGGCTTATTTCCACCAAGATGGTTGAAGGGACACCAACTCATGACCATGTCATGAAGATGATAGGTTATATAAATGAATTGGAAACCCTTGGGTCTAAGATGGACCATGAGACTATGATAGATACAATCTTATCTTCACTACTAGATTCATTTAATCAATTTATTCTAAACTTTAACATGAATAATATGATGGTGACGCTTCTTGAGCTTCGCAATATGTTGCAAAGAGTTAGGATTTAATTAAAAAGACAAATCTATTGTTATAGTAGCTGAAGCAGGAAAGTCCTATAGGCCCAAGTCCAAGAACAAGAAAAGAAATTTTTGGAATAAGGCTTAAATCAAGTCCAAAACGGTAATGAGAAAAAATGAAGAAGGATCTATTAGAAGATGTTTGTCACTTCTATGGTAAGAAAAGTCATTGTAAAGGAAATTGTCACCAATACCTAGCTTCACTCAAGAGGGACAAACCTTTCGAATGTATGCCCAATATTCTCATCATTGAGATCAATTTCTTGGTTGGTTTTGATAATTACTGATGTATTGACTCTAGGGCAACCTCTCATATTTGTACCACTTTGCAGGGATTTCAAGCAAACAAAAGAATGAAGGAAGGAGAAATAATTTTGCTATTAGGGATAAAAGCAAGAGTTGCAGTTATTCCACAGAAACTTTTAATTTAGTGTTGCAAAGATGAACTATTTTATTTTTGAAAGATTGTCTTTATGTGCCATAAGTTAGGAGAAATCTTAATTCTATTTCTAAATTGTATGAATTTGAATATTCTAATTGAATAATAAATTTGAGGCATCCAGTTTTAAGCAAGATAGTAATTATTTTCTTACTTCTTGTAATACCATTGTATGTATTGAAGATAACATTACCCATGCAAAAAACTCAAATAACGGGAAAAGAAATAAATTCATTCCTACTTATTTATGGCACCTAAGGTTAAGTCATATTAATATAGAAAGAATTAATCAATTAGTTAGGGGTGGTGCCTTGAATTTCTTGAAAATAGAATTTTATCCAATTTGTTAACCTTGTTTATAAGGAAAGATGACCAAATTATCTTTTACTAGAAAGAGTGCAAGAGCTAGAAGAATTTTAGATTTGGTAGACATTGATGTGTATAGTCCTTGAATCATGTGTGTCTAGACTTGGTCTGGTCCAGCTTGGATGGGCTTGGATCAGCCGTTTGGGCCACCAAGCTTGAATTCAGCCCATGTGATTGAGAAGGAAGACTCCCAATCAAGCTCTTCCTCCATTTTGATCCTGATGGAGAAAAGGAATCTTAGGGCTTGTCGGACTCTAGTGAAATCCGTAGAACATAGTCTCTAAAAAAGTTTCGCCACTTTCTCCTTAGGAATTGACCCAAACCACCCGATCAACCACCAGCAAAAGAATCTATTAAAATCACTCAATTTTTCTATTGAGATTTCTTGACAGTCACCATTGATTATATCATCGAAGCAAGGTAGCCAGCCCCTACCTCTCTTCCATGCATATCTCTCTAGGTCTTTAGGCCATTATTGATGGCTTGATTCACACTAGTTGGTCACCTATTTTATGAGAGAATCCCCTATTACAAGTTCTTCTTACCTATTCTTTCATTCATCCATTGCCGGCCACCATGGCCAAGGTGGTCATCAAGTTCCTTGCTGGAGGTTTGTGTCATAGCCACTGCCACCAGGGTTCACCACCGTGGGGTGTGGCCAACTAAGAGCTTTTCCTTCTCTCCTATTTCTTTCTTATTCTCATTTTCTATCGAGCCAGCCATTGTTGCTAGATGTGGTCATGATTAGACTGCTAAGGGTTAAAGCCGCTGCTCCTACCACCAAGGGGCCACTGCCGATCGTGGTTGCCAACCATCGGTTCTTATTGATTCCTTTGAAAAAGAGATGGAAAGTTTCTCTATTTTGACACTTTCTTTCTTTCTCGTCTCTACCTTTCTCTCTCTTCTCTCTTTTATTGGATCAAAAGATTCATGGAAGAGGATTTGAGGGATTTGATGGAAGACCCCTAGTAACCATAGTAGAAAGTCTTGGACCGATATTGATATGAGCACCGACTATATTGATCTCCTCCCTGGCTTTCATAGAAAACCCATCATTGACAATGCTTACTATATTAGAATTGAACTTGTTAAATCTTTGCTTCATGATCCATGGATTAATGAATCACTGGATCTAGCCACTCGGACTTTATTTGGGCAGTTGTTTCCTTCCTCTCTCATAATTGTTTGACCACGATCATATTCACTTTATGACTTCTCCTAGTTATGGGATTCATCTATGTATGGGTACAATCAACTGGACAATAAGATCTATGTTGAGCAAGAGGACTAACGCTCTCATTCCTAAATCCAAGTAAATTATATATTCTCTTATTAGACGAGTCATGTGTTAGGTAGGGTCGAGAAATTTGGGATCAAGAGTAATTTAAATATTAGCACTTTAAAAATAGGAATCAAACAATAACTTATCAATTCTTGTATTGATGATTGATCGAGGATGAGTTGAAATTATATGGTTGATTAGACATGCTAGATGTGGACTAATAGACATTATGACTGAGTTTATCATCAATAGAGGTAAGATTTCTCAAACATGAATACTGATATATATATTTATTTATGCACTCCATAATTCTAGTTTCTTATGATCGGTATTTATTTTGTGATTATCAGTATGACTATCTGTATTTTGTATGTCATATGTTTGTATCAAATATTGATGATTTTTCGATTGATTTGGGTTATGATATTGGCCATTATAAATCTTGAAAAGAATATTATATGATATAGTATTTTTTTGATATAATTAAGATTTAATAAATTAATGATCAAGAGAGAGCTATTTGTACTAGCTATATTAAATTATAAATAGCCCACCATGGGCAGAAACATGGCACTATGAATAGCCCACCATAGACAGGAGCATGATATCGAGAATAACACTACTATAGATTGGAATGTGGTACTTGAATTTACCAGTCACAGGCTAGAGCATGATCATGATTAGTTCAAAATCTTAAAGATAACTATTGATTGATCCGGATCATGTTAATGAGATATAAATAATAAGACATAAAATCATAATTAAGTAAAATGAGTTTTACTCAATGATATATACGGTATATTACTTTTGAATAAAATGTATATCTGATGGTAAATGATGCATATTTTTGTACATATCACTATTGAGTTATATTGGATATTTGACATGAGATTTTATAATTTATATTTTCTTTTAACATTGTTTATTTGTTATTTTCAAAGTATATTATTATATTAGTATGAGTGTATGAAAATTTTTACTAGGTTGTAAAGCTCACCCCTATCCAATTCTTTTTTTTTCTTAGAGTTGCAGGATGCTCATGGTTGGTTATAGTTTGGGTTCATGGATAAAAGGATGAATAGATAGAGAGTTATTAATACCCAATCAGATGATTGAATTTATAATTATATAAGTTCTGCTAATTATTATGAATTGAGATTGTTATTATTTATAGATATTAATGTTGTAACAAATTTTTAAGGCTTTGCATATTCTCTAGGACCTTGCATTAGGGAGTGTGTGGTCATGTCACATGGCCAACCTAGATGCTGAGTTTGGGGTGTGATAATGTGATGAGATATGATTTTGTTTATTTTGTTATATTCATAGATGACTACTCTACATATAGTTATATTTATTCAATGAAACATAAATTATAATCTTTTGAAAAGTTCAAAAAATTTTGCATTGAAGTTGAAAAATGAAAGGGTAGAAGTATAAAATATCTTCGTCTAATAGAGGGGGGGAATACCTTATAATGGAATATTATCTGAACTTATCCCTCCAAGAACAACACACATGATGGTATTTTAAAAAGAAAAAAATCATACTATATTAGATATGGCATGATCAATGATGAGTATAATAGAATTATCCACATCTCTTTGGGGTTATGCATTAGAAATTATAATTTATTTGTTATATATTGTTCCAAAAAAAATTAGTCCCAAAGACCCTATATGAATTATAGATTGATAAAAAACCAAGTGTGAGACAACTGAAGATATGGGGCAGTATTGCACAAATTAAGAAGCAAAATATGGACAAATTGAAATCTTAGATAGATAGATGCCAATTTGCAGGCTACCCTAGCAAAATAATTGGGTATTATTTCTACAAATAACCAGAAGATATTAATAATTGGGTCTTCTTGCAAAATGACTTTACCATAAGCTACAATAATGCTAATAAGATTATTCTTGAAGAACACATTGAGCCTTTTGAAAATGATTCCCCAAGTAAAATACAAGATGATCGCATTTTTGTTCGAAATTATAAATCCATAGTTACAACTAGTAATAGTAGTAGCATCATACACTCTCCAATGAGAGTAACTCATTTGCATGAAACTTATGAAATAATTTTGAAAGAGTGTGAAAATGATCCTGGCACTTACAAAAAAGCAATCTTAGATATTGATAAGAATGATGGATTAATGCTATGAGATCTGAGATGGACTCTATGTTTTCCATCAAGGTCTGGACACTTATAGACCTCCCTACTGGGGTTAAAATAATTGGTTATAAATAGGTCTAAAAGAGAAAAAGAGGACTAGATGAAAAGGTAGAGACTTATAAAGCAAGATTAGTGGCGAAAGACTATAATTCAAAGAAGGAAATTTATTATGAGAAAACTTTCTTACTAATAGTAATGCTTAGGTTCATTAGGATCTTGTTGGCTATAGCTGCATACTATGATTATAAGATATAGCAATGGATGTGAAAACAATATTCTTAAATGGATATCTTGAAGAAGATATTGATATGGACCAACTTGAAGAATTTATATCCAAAGGGGAGGAATATAAGTTATGCAAGCTTAGCAAATCCATATATAGTCTCAAACAAGCTTAAGAAGTTGGAATATGTGATTTGGTGAGACAATCAAACAATTTGGTTTCTAACAAAATCTGGATGAAGCTTGTGTTTATAAGAAAGCACAAGGGAATGCAATTACATTTCTTGTTGTTTACAATGATGATATACTTCTCATTAGGAATGATATCAATTGTAAAATTGTAGCTATCCAACCAATTCTTTATGAAAGATTTGGGTGAAACATCATATAGTTTGGATCTTAAGCTCTATAAAGATAGAACAACAGACTATTGGGATTGTCCCAATCAGCATATATTGATAAGATGGTAGCCAAGTTCAACATGTAAGATTCTACAAAAGGGTTGATACCTCGAGCATGGAATTCTTCTTTCAAAGAAAATGTTCCCTCAAATTGATGATGAATTGGAAAGAATGAAATATTGCCCTTGTGCTTCTATTGTAGGTAGTCTAATATATGTAATGTTATATACTAGGCCAAATATTGCTTATGAAGTAAGTGTTGTAAGTAAATATTAATCAAATCTCGGAAAAGAATATTGGATGGCAGTTAAGCATATTCTTAAATATCTTAATAAAACTAAACATTATTGTTTAGTCTACGGTGTAGGTACTTACTTTAAAAGTTGAAGAATATACTAATTATGATTTTCAATCTGATCCTAATGATAGAAAGTCGACATCTAGATTTGTCTTTGCATTTAATAATGAGGTTTTTAGTTGGATATGTTACAAACAAGATACTATAGCTGATTCAATAACTAAGGTAGAACATATTGTAGCTTATGAAGCAACAAAGGAAGCAGTTTGGATTAAAAAGTTTGTACAAGATTTGGATGTTGTACTCACTATAAAATATTTAATTACTTTATTTTATTATAATTCTAGAGCTACTACACAAGTAAATGAATCTAGAGCTCATAAGAGAATAGAGCATTTAGAAAAAAAAATTTCTTGGTGAGAGAAATTGTTAAGAGAGGAGATATTGATATCTCTAAAGTTACCTCGGTAGATAACATAGCAGACCCATTACTAAATCTTTGATTCAAAAGGTGTTTAAGAAACATAAAGAAAAGATGGAATTTTGCTATTTGATAATAAAGTAATATTTTATTCATTGCATGCATATTTCATGTGTATTGTTTTAATGTTTTATTTAATGACATAATTTGTCTTTACGTTATATTGCATGGAATTCATGTTGATAATAGAGATCATTGACAGGGAGGCATGCTATTCTATTTTTTTGAAACATTAAAAATATTCAAAACCTATAAAATTAGTTAGGATAGTGCTCATTATTGGTTGTTGTATGTTGTACTACTATTTGTAATAGAGTAATATATTTCAGTCGTTAGAGTGGAGACTCTTAGTAGCATTGCAAGTATTTGTAGGAGACAAATATTGAATTGGACCACTATATATACTCTTAAAACTAACACTATTATGGAGAAAGAGTTATTCTGATCATAGTACATAGAAAGTTTTTATGACCTGAGGGTGTTATTAAACCTTATATACATTTATATAGTTTTGACATTATCAATCATAATGCCTAAAAAAATGCTGTATATGGACATGTTGGACTGCACAATGAGTACATGAAGACTTATAGCCATCCAATCGAGGATCTATCATTCCTATGATAGGAAAGAATATTCTAAATTATGTCTCTTATATATTGGATAAAAAGCTGGCTGGTCAATTGGGAATATTATTTTATATTTTATCTAATAATAAATATATATGAGATCTATTTCTTAATTGAAGTTTTAAATTATTTTAATTATATATTTATTGTAAAGAGACATAGATATAAGTTGAGGATTAACAGTGTCATTGGTGCTTTAATCCTTGCTTCGATAGAATATTAGTTGATGAAGGGACTAACATGTGAGAAATTATAAAAGGGGTCTCACAAATAAATATCTAATCCTTTGAGTGAAATTTTAATTTGTTGATAGGCATAATTGCAATTGCTAAATTAGTAAGGACTAATTTACTAGAGAAAGAGATCACAAAAAGATCTCACACTTATATAAATAAAATAAAAGCTTTGGAATTTCATAAGTCATAGTGTGTTAAATAAGCTTTGGAATTCTAAAAGTCAATTAAGAATTTCATAAGTCATTATGACTTTAATAAATGAGTTTTGGGAATTCTAAAAATGGTTTTAGACTTCAATAAATCATTATGACCTCACTAAATATTTAGAAATTTTAAAAGCCTTTGAAAAAGTTATATAAAGTGTTTAAGAAATCCATAATGTATAGAAGTAGAGTTTTGTGCTTTAGAAGCTATCACTTTCTCTCAAGGCACAAAGGGCGAAGAGTTCAAAAGCAACACATGTGAAGTTTGGAGGATTTTGTGCATGTGAAATCTCTGTGAGGTAACCCTTATCCATCACATAAAGGCATGTATTTCATATGGTTGATCTTGGACAATTATCTATATAATTTCCTAATTTGTTTTGGAAGATGTTTAAACAATTAGTTCCACATGTATTGACCTATTGGCAAGTCATAATATGAAGCCAAAAATACCCAAATAGAAAAACAATAACTTTGTAGAACAAGATGTTTCTTAGCCACAGCCCATGTGCCTGATAGCTTAGCACAAGCATTGGTCACTAAGCTCTTGTATCTACATAAGGCTGAAGGAGAGCTTCCATTCTTCATTTCTTAAAAAAGAGGTTCTATTCTTTTGGTCTGTTCCTCAACTTGTGAAACTAGGGCAAGGTGTCATTCCCTACCTATGAACTCTTAGGACGCATTTGGTTTTGAAATCAGAATGATAATATGAATGGTTTGGAATGGATATCAGGAATGACCATATCCCTTGATGTATTTAGTTCGTAACTAAAATCAAAATGAAATTTAAATACCATGAAAGAATAGGGATTGGATTTTGAGGGATTGAGGCATTTCAATTCTCCTTTAGTATCAGTATGGGAATGGGATCCCCCCTCTCCCCTCTGATCAAATGGCTAAAATGAAGGTTACTCATTTCCATTTTAAAGTTTAACTTCATCCAACCAAACATGCCCTTTTTGTCAAAAACTTTGAGCCTATCTTGGAATAATAATAATCTGATTTTACTAATAAAGATGAACTAGAATATCTTTGGGCCTAATCAATTAGGCTAAATACAATTAGACAGTTGGCTATGCTAAAACATAAGGGTGCAAATGAGTCAGGTCGGACTAGGTCATGACTGACCCCGACCCGACCCTATTTCTTGATCAGGTCCTAATGTTAGACCCAAACCCAATCCCATAGAAGATTGGGTTAGGTCCGGTCAAATCTATGGACAAAAATTTTGCTCCAATGGATCATTCAGGTCCAGTCTACATATAATCCGACCTCAACCGAAAAAATTCAGGTCTGAGTCTATAATCCCAAAACATTGCTATATCCATTTTTTAACCATGTTGACGATCTATAGTCCCATCTACTTCTTTCCACTGAAAATTTTGAGATTCTTTCTTACCATACACCAACACACCCAGACCACGACCATATCCTTACAACAATTATGTTCAATCTAGTTTCAATACCAGTCCAGATGGTATAAATTCTTTCAGGAGGGCGTTGGATGTGCAATTGACAACCAAAGTTCCTTTAAATCAATTTCATATTTGAACAATTCGAAGAGATTTTGACTATTTCTTCATGGTTGCTACCAAGTACAACCTTTAAAAGCAATCCAATATATTTTCTTTAAATTATCATTAGCAGTACTCCATAGTTGCCTAGTTGGTTACCTTCCAATTAAATACCGTCACCTTCTCGGGACTAAGGAAATTTCAAATTGCTGCAGCATGAGGAGCCACAAATCCACGTTGATAAATAAACTTGCAAAAACAATGAATAGAATAAACACCGGAATTTCCCAATCTTTGATCATCCTGATCTCACCCCGGAGTTGGTTATTGTGAGCTTATTCATGAAGCCTTTTATAGAGATATTACATGCAGTTCCTAAATATTTTTTTATTCATCTCCAAATTTTATGAGCTATGAAAATGGAGACGGAGAGCGATTTGTGAGAGAGTTGAAAGACTCTAGAGAATAGAGCGATCATCATGTTTGGGTACTGACAGGTAAAGACTTATGGTATGGACTTGATTGTTCAAGCACAATACTGAGTTTGGGTTGGGTCAAGCCATGGAGCATAAGATTCAAATCAATCCATGAAACTAAATATAGCCAATCGTACTGGGTCGGATTCGAATTTAGTAAACCCAAATCCGATTTAAAAAATTAGAATGGATTCAATTTTAGAATCCAACCCAACCCAATATGAAAAGTCTTTCTCCAATTGCCAATATATGAAAAGCCTTTCACCAGTTTCGTATATGAAAAGCCTTTCGCCAATATAAATGATTGCCGCATTATTCACAACACCTTCAACCGTTACAACTTGCGAACATTTCTAAGATACCTCAAAGAACATTGGTCCATTCACCAACAGTTCAAGGTTAGACCTCTTTGGGGACGAAAGTATCATCAAAATTTATAAGAAATGTGCGGATCTCCATTGGACCCAACTCCACCACCAGCTTGGAAGGATCAACAGGACCTCCCCTCACCATGGTCCCTGAACCTATAGAGTCCTCTGCTTTCCATTTTAATCTCTTCTTCTCCATTGTAGCCCTCTCTTGATTAGCAGACAAGTTCATCTCCGTGATCTTGCGGACCTGAATTTGTACAAATGTCAATTGTCAGAGTAGCTCTGTTACAAGTACCAATTCAGCTGAAAATTTTACCTTCTTGTCAGGGAACATTTTCTTCAGGTCCACATAGGCCATTGTTGAAAGATCTTTATCTTCTCCCACCTTGAAAATATAGACAAAAAATTATATTAGGGAAAGACGAATGACTTTTAAAGTTCTCCCATCAAGGCTACAATTAAAGTTGGCAAAAGATGCCACATTAACTGTTATTTGGATATAAGACCTCATAAAGGTGAGCCAACCGAAGGAGAACACTTCCATCTTCAAGTGCCTGACAGTACATTAAGAGTAAGATAAAGATGGTAAAGAAAAAGTGTAACACACTGGATAAATATCATAATCCATCCATGAATTAATTGAAACATGACAGGACCCAGTAACATATACATTCCTTGTGTCGAAGCTCGCAACAAGACCCCTGAATCTGTAGCAAGCATGACCATGAGAATTGAGATGGACGTACATTGGCATATGAAGTGACAAGTGAACTACATACTACTAAGTTTGGAATTATTATAACATAATGTGTTTCCAGGTGTATTTGAGCCTGAGTAAAGACGGGCTTTCCTTGCCATTGGGTCGCTTATATCACGCATCTCTTAGTCCATACCCAAAAAAAGGTCAGTGATCTTTCAACTCCTGTCTCTTTCAACGATTAGTGATTTAGATTTCTGAAAGAGCCAGTCACTGGCTCTCATAAATCAATTCAAGCACATAGAAGCTATACTAGCAGTTTACTTCCAACAATGTGGATACAGAGGTAGAAAGTGTTAGGTTCCATTCACCCAAAACATCATACTTCTACATACAACTTATCTATAAAGATAAATATATCTGATTATTTATAGAGATAAGATTAAAAGACAATATGATTCAAGACCTTTGCCATTGTGATGGTCTGATATTCGCATTATGGGACTATATTTCTCTTTTTTTGGATAAGAGAACTAAAACCCAAATGTTTGCATTCATTTAACAATCAATTTGCAGAAAAGTGGTCAGCAACCTAGATAACCACAATACTTCTATAAAGTTCAGATGTAATCTAAGAGAACCATGTTAAGAAAATAGAGGTCAGAAACCTCTGGTGGTTGGATGGATGCGAAACACAAAAATAAGATATTCAGAAATCCACTGGAGAAGTCTGCCCTCTTAAAAAAGACATTTTTGCAAGGTATCCTCGGACCTCCACTCACCATGCGAATATGACAAAGATCATCCATAAAAGTATATTATGCAGTTTGTCTATAAAAGGTTCGGCCGTCTCGACACCAGACCTCCTACTAGTACCATCTTATACATTGTCACTACATGGTTCGATATGGTACGAGACAGCATATCGGTTCAGTACTAGTACGGTAAGCCCCATATGGTATGGCAAACCTTGGTCTATGATTTTATAGATGTTCCTAATTTGTTCGGATTCAACACAAATAGACACAAACCCGTAAACTCCAGCTATAGAACTGCATCAGCTACCGGTGTTGGCTTAGCGGTCCTTAGAGAGTAATGGACGAGCAAATTAAAATCAAAATTACATGACAACAAGGACTTCAGATAAATTACTTATATATGTGCTTCCTTAATTTGATTTATTAGTGCATTAATTATGGTGTTGGAATGGTCCCTTTTTGGAGAAGAGACAAATACCTGGAGGGTGATCAATGCAACATTATCTGGCAAGCTGTAAGAGGAATCCAATGCTGAGAATTTTGGAATGTGAGAACCTGTCCAGTTGCCTCCATCCTGGAAATGCAAATGATGCATCAGAGTAACATTTTGGCAAGACTCATGACAACGCAAAAATTTACCTGTTCTGAGAATGCTAGAAGAAGAGGAGAATATATCTCCTGGCCAAAGGACCGACGCCACTTAGCTCCCTCACCTAATGGATCAACCCTAAGATAAAATTTTCCTTGAACCTGTTCAGAAGAAGGGAAAAAAAATATTGAACTGCACATGCACTGCCTCCAAAAGTTTTTAACTTCACAAAAATATCTCATTTAAGATAATAAATTCATGGTGTATTCATCCTATAATGACAAAGTTGCAAATGCACACCAAATTAGTCAGAAAAAATAATGTTTATGGCACAATTGTGCTCTCAAACTAGCAGTCATGTATACAATAATACAGTAATTTGCCTCTTTGAGAACCCATGCTCAAAGTGGAATAACTACGCTTGTAGTCACACCCATTAGCTCAAATATAGTTCAGCACAGAAAGAGTGAATCCTAGTGTGAAGGAGTTTTTTTCTTTGGAGTAGAAAAACATACTGTCAGTCCTTCGCACTTGTCATTGACACAAACTATTTCATTAAGTGCCTCATCAACACCTCGACCATCATCATGAATCAACCGCCTATACCGTCAGAAGAAATAAAGCCTGTTAAGTTCCAGATCAGTGTCCCATAAAGAAGTAATTATCATATATATTGAAGGTAAAACATACACTATATGAAATAATCGTAGTCAGAGGAGTGTACCTATGGAGCATCAACTCTATTTGTCCATCCAGTATGCTAGAGCCCCCCACTGAACGGTCTACCAGAACTGAAAGTTCCATGCTATTATCCTCCATGTAAATTCCGAGATTAATCTGAAATAACATAATACATCTTATTCGCATCTTTTTCTAGGAATTAGCTAAGTCAGATGACTAAGATGACTAAGCAAGGAAGTTCCACTAATAGGAATAGCGAAATATCTGATTCCTTGCATGTATTCCAGCTAAGATTTTAAAAGCACTAAGGGCTCGACAATTTTCTCCATGTGAACATTAGCTACTTTCAGAAATGCATGTATAAAATTTTTACTTACAATTGAAAACTTATTTAAGTCAGCAGTCGTCCTTTGCAGCAGCGCAGCCTTCTAGCTTTCACTCGCCTTTCTCTTGTCTAGATTGCACCAACCAAGGTCCAAAACCCTTTTGGACATGGAGAGGATAGGAAGAAGATGCTTTGGCGTGGAGGAGGAGAGGAGAAAAGGCCTTGGGGCGTGGAGATCTCAATTAATTCAGTTTTTTTTTTTGAGTTGGGCGCAGGGTCTTATTTATAGACTAACTGTGATCCAACTCCTCTTCTTTCCAACCAATCACAACTCTTTGTGAAATCAGATCTAAATCTGATTGGTGGGAATAGAGTCCCCTGGATTCCTCCTTAGAGGGTGCCTAAGACCAGTCAAAGTTGGTTCTTAGGAGAACTCTAATTGGAATCCAAAAAGGAGATGGAGTCCCTGTCCAACAGGGACTCCTGGGCGCCTCCAGCTTGGGCACACGCCAAGGGTGGCGTGCGCCCTCTTCCTTTTGGCGTGTGCCCTCTTCCTTGTCAGGTTCTGGCAGGGGGACAGACCCCCACCAGCTCTCCAATAGGTGCATGACACGTGGATAGAAGTCAAAGTGTCAATGGTCAACATTTGACCAGTCAAAGGTAGACTTTTGACCAAAGTCAAAGAACGAGAAATGGCAGGTGACCAAAAATGGCAGGTAATGTCTTACAAAATAAGACAATCTTTTCTGACTTGGACAACCTCCAGTCAGACCATATGAAGGCCTCTGATTGAGCACAAACTCCTTTGGCTCAGTCAGGACAACTTATTTATGATAGTAAAAGAAGAACGTTAGGTTCAATCGAGTGCTAGCACGATTTTCTTGAACCTAATTGAATCTCATTCAGATCAATTGAACTAGATCAGTTCAATTGATGATCACCAGATTCAAACCCTTGTTTGTGTGATCCAGTTAGGTTCAGTTCTGTATGGTAATGGGATATGTCATGATCTCTATCATCGACATCATCGAAACTCCTTTCGATGGATCAGAACTCTTCTGATTCGAACAGCTAGAATGATCGATCATCTAAATCATTCTAATTGCTCCCAAAATCCACCAGTGACACCTAGCAGTATATGGTGGCAACCCATCAGAGCTGAATGCGAACCTCTTGGTGCAGCTACTTGTGTGATTAAGTTCTTCTATCTTGAGCCCCGATCAGATTAGGGTTAAGGTGAACTCGTCAAACCCTAGTCTCTGTCATATGATGTAATCATTCGATTCAAGTCCTTTGTGAAAATCTAAATAGAAACTCTTTCTATTATTTCACTCTGCCATGGCCATGGACTTCTGGACTTGATTCTCATGATCATCATAGGGCTGCTCCTCTACCACCGAGGTAGATAGATTCCATCTTGATGCTATCCAGTTCCTACAATGAACATGCTATAGCCAACATACACCTCAGGGTTCCATATGGCTAGGAGACCGAGTAATGGTGTAGTCAAACTATAACACCCTCAAGGTGAACTGCCGATGCACCTCAGGTCAAAGAACCAGACACACTACTGCAGCATCGAGTCAGTCATTGACGAGAAGGTAGACTTCCTAATGACTACTCAAGGTGGTCACGCTCAGTGCCCTCGTTCTCTAACGAGTACCTGTACTCTCGCTCCGATGTCTCCACACCGTAGACTCAAGACTCATCTACTAAAGAGAAGCGATTGTACACCAACCTTCCGGATCAATCACCATCCTCGTGATGATCCTATGGTCGGGAGCATTTTATGAGTTAACAATGATTATTCATGTCTTAAATTTTCGACTCTTGAAAATATGAATTATCATTACCATTAACTCAGAATGTATCACAGACACTAAATACACATATGTAATAGAAAATAATCCATTTTATTTATTATAGTCATAATTATAATTTTGCCCCTAGAAGTGTATTACAAGTGTCAGCCAATTCTGGCTTCTAGGGCACATATATCTAACACTCTTACTGTCAAAAGTCCCCATCATAGATGAAATACTATGCTTGCCTCCATTGGCCGTCTCTCTCACTGAGTTGGTCCTCTTGAACTCGGATTCTTCCTTAGCAATTGTAGAGTCGGACCTTGATTCGTAGTATGATGGTCCAAATCGTTCTCTATATCTGGCCATCTCCTCCATCCAGTACTGATCATCCAGACTCGCTCGAATGGCAGCCTCAATCTATGTCTCCTCGTCATTTGGAGCGGAGGCCTCAAAAAATACTTGTGGTTGTTCTAAGATGCGAGGAGAAGACAAATAGACAGATGGGCAAAGTGAAGCCGCAGTCGAGCTGCAGAGCACCTCTTATCACT
>QRFJ01000020.1:263433-411930 GCA_006176705.1 Cocos nucifera
TTCCTTTTTCGGGAATTGGAGGTCGGGTAGCCCATGTCGATTGCCTCTGGACTGGACAACGCAGGCTCCGGAGGATCCGAAACTGGTTGGACTGGTAACGGCGGCTTGCTGGTGCATGGCCTGTACCGCTTGAACGGCCTCGGTGAGGCCACGAACCTGCTGGACGAGCAGGTTGAACTGTTCAGCATCTACCAGCGGCCTGGATTGCCGGGACTGGAGCGGTAGCGGACGGACCTGGACGGGATCGGGCCGCCGATCGTCGAGTTGCAGCAATGAGCCTAAGTCACTGGGGCTGGAGCTGGAGCGGATGGACTCGAACGAGATCGGGCCGCGGAGGCCGCCGATCTCCGAGTGGAGGCTCTCCTGGGGGGCATCTTTTCTCTTTGGAAGGGATTTGAATTAAAAAAAAAAGGTCTCTCGAGCACTCCTTTAAGAACAAAGGAACACCGGCTTCCTTTAAGAAGGAAATCTTCGTCCGGTAGGCCCTTCCTCTAGCGCCAATCTGTTGACGCAGAAACTTATCGTCGTCGGAGTTGAGGCCGAAGAGGCTGTCCGCCGGGACCTGCAAAATAAAGTCTCGCTCGGAACCGGTGGGTGTGGCTCCGAAAAGATCCTTCCGACGCTCAAGTTAGTTTCCTGTCAACAGGAATGGAGTGCTTGATAGAGTATAGAGGAGAAGAAAAGGATTCTTCAGAACCTGTCGTAAAGGTATCCGGAGGGTCCTTTTTATAGAGGGAGCTTATATTGTAACCGTCCTGATCAATGCCGGTCGTTATTGTCGATCGTTATTGCTGATAAATGCCGATCGTTATTGCTGATAAATGCTGATCGTTATTGCTGATAAATGCTGATCGTTATTGTCGATCGTTATTACTGTCGTGTAACCGTAGCGAGATTGATTGCCTGCAGGAATCCATCATAAGGAGTTCGGCCATTGAGAAGCTCGTCCATCGAAGAAGTCTATAGGAAGTTCCGGCTTCCATAGAAACTCGGCCCGAGAGGAGGTTTTGGGGAAGTTCGGCTCCCGCAAGGGTCTGGCTGAAGCCCGGACGCTGGGAGTCCGAAGGAGTTCGGCCCGGAGCCTAGGCGCTGGGGAGTTCGGCCGCTGGACAGGAGTTCGGAGAGCTCGGCCGCTAAGAAGGTTGAAACAAGCTCGGTCGTCGGGGTCTCGGCCGAAGCCCGGCCGCTCGGAGTCCAAAGGGGCTCGGGCAATAAGTAGTTCGGCCACTTGAGGAGTTCGGCCGCTAAGAATCTGAAGCTCGACCGCTTGATAGTTCGGTTGGTTGAAAGACTTCGGCTGAGGCTCAGCCGCTGAGAAGCTCGGCCGGATGTAGTAGTTCAGCTAGGACGCGTCCGCTGAAGTTCTTCCGCATTGACCACATCAGGCTGGGATCGAACTTGACTTTGGCAGGAGTGGGATTTATCCCCAACACACTATATAAATGTTACATGCATCCAACCATTAGAATTGGGATTTAAATTATTATGGTGAATCTCACTAAGTTATGTGTTTAATGGTTTCTTCATACATTAAACCATGATTTACACATCTAATATATCCTTTAGTGAAAAATAGGAATTCCATTTAGTAACTCAATAATTCTTTTTGGAATTAATTAAGTATTTCAATGAGGTAGGTACCACATATCTATCTCATAATAATTATGAGATCCCTATTGTTATTTGACCTCTAAGTAAACACACCAGTCACCTCTTTGAGGTTGATATGGACCCATGGTCAAGTGTACACCCATTTTCTAAATATATCATATTTAATATGAGAGCACTCCCATTTTAGTTGATACTCTATTGCCCAAGGATGGCTACGCAGGAGGGGGGGTGAATTAGGTATTTAAAATTTAAACTTTGAGATATGAGCAGATTAAATTATTTAAGAGCTTAGTAAAACAAACTATGTGATGTGCAGTGGATAAAAATTATAAAATAAAGAATACATAATCATAAACATAATAATTTTATAGTGGTTCGGTGCCAAACTTAGTACTTACATCCACTCTCTAAGTAAACCACTTGGAAATTCAACAATAATGACTTAACTTGATTACAGTCCGATTATTTTACTTGAGCTCAAAATTTAATCCAGTTGATTTTATCCTTGGCTCACCAACCATAGACATACAATGATTATTTTTTTGGACTAATAATCAACTTCAATTGATTTTAACTTTGGCTCACCAATCAAACCATACAATGTCCAACTCTAGGTTTGGACTAATCTAAGTTTCTCATTCCAAGAAACTTGAAATAAAAATAAAAAATATAATTAACATAATCTAAAATAAACTCTTTGAAGCTTAAGAGAAGAATTTCTGAGCAACTTTGCTTATAGGCTTAATTTCTTCTCTTTAAATGCTTGAAGGAAGTAAAAGATGATCTTCAATATGAATAGACTAACTTCTTTCAGATTGAAGATGATAGAAGGGCAGAAGTATATCTAAAAATTACTTATTTCTTTCACTATTTAGCTCACACACTTGAAAGTTCTGAAAAATGATTGCTTGAGAGCACTTGTATGCTCAAAAAGATGTCTTTTATATCTAAAAATATTTTTTTATATATCCCTGAGGTTTTCCACTACTACAAGTTATCAGGAGGACTTCAAAATATGATCTAGCCATTGAAGATTTGAAAATAGCCATTGGGAGGCATGTCGAATGAAAAAACTGTAAAATTAGAAACTAGGCATTACAGTTACTGAGTCAGGTCAGTTTTTGACTGGGTCAACTCAGTTTTTATCTTAAATGGCTCAGTATCAATGGATCAAAAGTAATAATTTCTATCTTCTATTGTTTACTGAGACTAGGTCGACTATCTTTCTAACTGGGTCGGCTAAGTTGTTACTAGATCAACTCTGTTGAAAACTAGGTCGGCTTAGTCTCCTGGGTCTTAAAAATTTATCTTTCGATGCTTTCTATCTTTTGCTTTCACTGAGACTAGGTCGGCTTAGTTTTGGATTGGGTTGGCTCAGTATGCGTGCCAAGTGTGCCAAGAATTGTTTGTCAATCTTTCTTCTCTAATTGATTTGGAGGCTAGACTTATCTTCTTGACTTGATTTTATCTTCATTAAAATCTCTTGAAGAATGTGTCCAATCTTGAATTTTTTTCTCAAATCTTGAGTGGTGATTCTTTACTTAGGTGTTGGAAAATATTTAGAATTTGCAAGCATTTGAATTTTACAACTACACAATCTCATAAACAATATTAGTAACTTAATGATTTATACTCAAATGCTTTTGTTATTATCAAAATTAATCCAGGATCAATATGCTCCTACTAGCAATGACATACCTATTATCTCTACAAGATAAATAGTAATACTAATAATTAAGAAAAAAATCTTATCCTTTTGGCAACATGTAATCCCCAAAAATTAAAATTACTATACCAACAGTGGAAGGCCTTTAGAAAACATCTACTCAAGATTTTTTTTCTATCTTAAACATTTGATATTTAAATTGAGTGAGTAAAGCATATCAACTAAAATCATATTTTGTTTCCTAGAGGAGGCAACACAAGAGGGAGGGGCAAATTGGGTTTCTTTAAAAAAATTAATTATAAACTTGTGCCCCAAAACAAATTCAAGAGTGTTTGTAGAGTGATTAGCAAGTAACTAAAAAGCACTAAGAATAATAGAATAAGTAAAGCCATATAATCATAAATACAAAAAAAAATATAGTAGTTCGGTGCTAAACTCAGCATCAATGTCTACTCCCTAATAAAATCCACTTGAAAATTCCAACTATAACCTCTTAAGATTATAGTTTGATCATTTTCTCAGATTTACAATCTAACCAAGTTCATTTTTTCTGGCTCACCAATCAAAATCTTATAACCAATTATTTTATCTTGGGCTCACAATCAACCTCGATTGATTTTTCTAAAGAAACCAATCAAAACCTTACATTATCCAACTTTAGGCTCAGACTAATCCACAGTTTCTACACCCAAGAAACTTGTTATACTAAAAATAAATTGAGATATATAAAAGAATGAGTTTTAATAATAAAACTTTTTGAGCACTGAAGAAGTCGAGATAAATGAGCTGTTGATGCTTGGACTTCTTCCTTGAATGCTCGAAAGGATTGAGGAAGCTTTCAATGCTTTTGCACAAGAGTAGTTAGGTTAGATTAATGCTCTCTTTCTCTCTTTATAATTAGAATTAATATGAGAAGGATTGAAATTAATGCCCTCTTGAATTTTGTCCACTTTTTTTTTTGGGTTCCACTTACTAACTCAATGAAGGATAACTCAATAAAACTCAAAAATTCTTTTGCTCTTCAAGTCTGTTATATTTCCTTCTGAATTTTCTTTATTTATGGCCAAAAAATATCTTCATTTAATGCTCTAGCTATTGAAAGCTTGAAAATAGCTGTTATAAATAAATTCGACCTATTTTGAAAAGTCTAAAAAGCTAGTCATTATTTTGTTATAATTCTATGAGTTGGCTCATCTAGGCTCTTAGTCGGCTAACCTTTAACTTTGAGTCAGCTAAAAAAATCTCTGAGATGGCTCATTAGTAGATGCCAAAATTCCATCTTTTTATCTATTCTGTTTGTTTGAGACCGAGTTGGTTCAAATCTTCTCCTAATTGACTAATTTTGAGACTTGGTTAGCTAACTGACTTTCTAGATTGACTTAGAGAACTTGCTTATTTTTGCTACTTTCTGTATTCATCTTTTTCTGAGATTGAGCTAGCTACCTTTCTTCATGAGTCAGCAAGCTCTAGTTTTAATCAACTAAGTTGATCATTGAGTCCGCTTAGGAAAATACTTTGAATCTTCATCTTTCTATCTTTATCCTAAGTCTGCGACCTAGTCGGCTATCCAAAATATTAAGTCAGTTAAGATCCATCTTGATCAACTAAGCTGAAAATATGATCGGATAAGGGAGTTCCTCTAGTCTTTCTTGGTTTTTGCCTTTCCCTTAAATTGAAACTAGGTCGGCTAAGCTTCTTACTAAGTTGACTCAAGGGCATGCCAAGCATGTTAAGAACAGTTTTAGATAACTTCTTTTGATTAAACATATTCTAGGCTAGATTTGCCATCTCAAACTTAATTTATGCATATATTTACTTGTTGAGAGGTACTTCTAGACTAACTTTTCTTTGTAAACTTATTTTCTTTGCTTCTAACTGAAAGGACAAGTGTGGTCTTGGAAGACCATGAAGGAGTCAAGGTGGTGGCTCCTGAAGGCTAGGATTGACCAGAGATGTATCAACAAAGATAAAGAGGTTGGCACACAGTCGGGCTGGCTCAGATACATAGCCGAGCCGACTCAATTTGAGATCGAGCCAGCTCGATTTCTAACCGAGCTAGCTTGATAGTGGCAAACAGATCTGGATGGGTTTTCTGTTTGATCTTGGATTGGATCTAATCTAAGAGATCTTAAGGCCTGGTATGAGAGGTCTTAAAGTGGCTAATTCATGTATTGGACTGGATCTTTAGTTCAGGGGATGAGAGCATGTAAGACATGAATTTACATGGGCTTGGATGAGTATTTTCATATATGGGTTAGCCAAGAAAAATTTTTTAGGGCTAAGTCATGTTGGCTCAGGGTGTCTATGTATATACTTATATATGTAGATTATGGATAGAAAGAAGAGAATGAATTAAATCTTTTTCTTCCTGAAACCTTAGCTTTCTCTCTTTCTCACTCTGCCACCGTCCCATCTTCTTATCATCTGATCTTTATCTTTCTTGCTATCATTTCCAACTTGCTTCTTTAGAGTTGATAGAAGGTACAAGAATTTTCATAGGTCCTAAAATAATTCATAACAAGTGGTATCAGAGTCAAATTATGTGGAAGGATGAGAAGACGCCTAAAAGTTGAAGATCTTTTGGTGCTATGAATTCAGCAAGGTCCTATCAAGGTATTTCTTAAATTTTTTAGATCTGTGTTGTATTTTTTTTGGCTTGAATCCAACCATGGGAAGCAACGTGAAGGTTAATTTCAAGAAGTTTAATGGAAAAAAAAACTTTTTTATGTGAAAAGTTCATGTAGAAAATCTTCTGGTTCAAGTTGAATTGGATCAGGCATTGAAAGAGAAGTCTGAAAGGATGCCAGATCGCCAGTGGATGTCTTTGAAAAAGAAGACCTGCGCTGTGATTAGAGGATGCTTGTCGGATGCGGCACTCTATTCAGTTTTAGAGGAGAGGAACCCAAGAGGCTTGTGGTCGAAGTTGCAAATCATGTATATGGATAAGAATATGTGCAACAAGTTGATGTTGAAGAAGCGACTGTACAACCTTCGGATGTAAGAAGGTGGAGATATCTTGGGAAACATCCAAAAATTCGATCAGATATGCAATGAGTTGCTGAATATTGGAGTGAAGATGGAGAAAGAAGATAAATTATTGCTTCTGTTATGCTCGTTGCTCTCGTCGTATGATCCATTGGTGACGATGCTGCTTTATGGTAAGAAGACCTTGGAGTATGAAGACATGGTCTCAGTATTGCGAACCAATGAACAATAGAAAAAGTTGAATAAGAAAGGTGTTCCCCAGGAGGGCTTGACCGTGGAGGAGAGATCTGAAAGATCAAAAAAGAGAGGCAAGTCAAGGAGACGATCAAAGTCCTAAAAGAGCAAGAATAGGAAGAAAGTCAGATGCTACAAGTACAACGAGATCGGGCACTTCAGGCATGATTGCCCGCAATGAAAGATCAAGAAGAAAGAAAAGAGTGGATTTGATGCACCGAGTACAGTGGCTGATAGTAAGGTGGAGGCTAATCTCTTAGTTGTATCAGATGGTTATAGAAGATACACAGATGTATGGACCCTGGATTCAGTCTGTTCGCATCACTATACCCCAAACCAATCTTGGTTTGTCTCATACATCAAGATTGATGAGGAAAGTGTGATACTTGAAGATGATCACCCATATAGGGTTGCTGGTATTGGAAGCATCCGGATGAGGATGTTTGATGGAATGGTGTGAACTCTCATAAATGTGAAGCACGTCCCAGATTTGAAGAAAAATCTCGTGTCACTTGGCTATCTAGAGCGGAGCGGCTGCAGCTTCAGTAGTCAAGCCAGGAGTGAAGTTCTCAATATCTCCAAAGATGCTATGGTGATGATGAGGGACAGGAGGATAGAGAACAACATCTACAAGTTGGTTGGATCTATGGTGATCAGAGAATCTGATGCAGCGGCAGTAGCGCAGGATCAGTAGGAAGCTTATCGATTGTGGCACTACCACCTAGGCCACATGGATGATCGTGGGATGAAGAAGCTGAGCAAACATGATCTGATTTTAGATCTGGATGGAGATGTTACAGAAGTATGTGAGCCATGCCAGATGGATAAATAAATGAGAGTATAGTTTCCCATCAGTTCAGCCCACAATGCAGCTCCATTGGAACTAGTTCATACTGATGTATGGGGGTCGGCTTCATTTTTTACCAGAAATGGAGCGAGATACTTGTTGACCTTTATAGATGATTTTTCAAGAAAGGTATGGATCTACTTCATGAAGAAAAAATAAAAAATCTTCATTAGGTTCAAGGTGTGAAAAGCTGAAGTGGAGAAGAAGATAGGTCAGAACTTGAAGTATCTACGATCAAACAATGACACAAAATACACCAGCAAAGAGTTCCAAGGCTTTTATGAGGAGTGTGGTATCAAAAGATACTTCTTAATAAAAAAAACTCCTCAATAAAATGGAATGGCTGAAAGGATTAACAGAACCCTTTTGAAAAAGGAACGATGCATGAGGCTACAGGTAGGGCTTTTGAAGGTGTTTTGGATTGATACAGTGGATGCAGCCTATTATCTGGTGAATCGGTCACCACATACAAAGTTAGATGGTGGTATTTCAGAGGAGAGATAGTCTGAAAGAAATATTGGGCTGAGCCATCTAAAGGTTTTTGGGTGCACAGCTTTTGTGCACATCGGTGCTGGTGAGCGGAGCAAGTTGGATGTCAGATCACGAAAGATGGTATTCTTGGGATATCCGCGAGGAGTTAAGGGATACCGGCTATGGGATCCCTTGAAGAAGAAGGTTGTCATTAGTATGAATGTCACCTTCGATGAAAATTCAGTTCTCCAAAGGCAAGATGGCATGAAGGAGCAATAGATGCAGCATGAGGTCCAGCAAGGTAGCACTGGACAATTAACATCTTACTCATCAGAAGGACTTGGTATTCAGGTGGAGCACTCACTGATGGTGTCTCCATAGGTGGAGAGAGCTTGAATAGATAATGGAAGCTAGGAAGCCCAACAGGAGTAAGCTGGATCTAGGACGGATATCGGGGTTGCGCTGCACAAGCCCAAAAGGAACATCAGACAATCGAAATGATACGACTTCAAAGATACACTGTCATATACCCTCATGATAGAAAATGGAGACCCATACACCTACGAGAAGGCTATGGATAGTCAGGATAGAGAGAGATAGATCCAAAAAATATCTGAGGAGATGTAGGCTCTCCACAAGAATGAGATGTGGCATTTGGTGCAGTTGCCACGAGGAAAGAAATCCATTGGTTGCAAGAATATTTACTAATGCAAAGAGGAACCTTTAAAGCAGGAAGGTGTCAGGTATAAGGTGCGGTTAGTGGCCAAGGAATACTTTTAAAAGAAAGGCATCGATTTTAGTAAAGTATTTTCTCCTATCGTCAGGCATACTTCCATCAGAATGTTACTGAGTATTGTGGCAGCTTAGGACTTGGAGCTGGAGCAGATGGATGTCAAGATGTCATTCCTTCATGGGCATTTGGAGGAGAGCATTTATATGGAGTAGCCACTAGGGTTTCAAGAGCCAAGAGCAGAAGAAAATGTCTATTTGCTGCAGAAATTATTGTACGGGCTGAAGCAATCGCCAAGGCAATGGTACAAGCGATTTGACTCATATGTGAGGAGCATTGGATTTTTTAGGTGCGAGTATGACTTTTGTATGTATGTTAAATTTTTGAAGGATGAGTCTAGGGTGTTTCTACTCTTGTATGTAGATGACATATTTGTAGCATGCAAGAATAGAAAGATTATACAGGAACTAAAGGCATCCTTGTCTCGGAAGTTTGAGATGAAGAATTTGGGGCCTGCAAGGAAGATCTTAGGCATAAAAATCTTTAGAGATTGAGCCAAGAGAATACTGCATTTATCTCAGAGAGGCTACATCAAAAAGATCTTGGAGAGGTTTGGGTTGAAGGAAGCAAAACCAGCGGAGCTGCCACTTGCTGGACACTTCGAACTCTCAAAGATGATGTCACCACAGACTGAGGTGGAGGCTCGAAAGATGGAGAGAGCACTGTATGCCTCTGGTATAGGAAGCTTAATGTATGCTATGGTGTATTGTAGACCAGATATCGCCCATGCAGTGAGCCAGGTCAGTAGGTTCATGGCACTACCTGCTAAGGAGCACTAGCAAGCACTGAAGTGGATCTTCAAGTACTTGATGGGTACTGTTAGAGTTGGCATCTACTATGGACAGCAAGATGGAGCTAAGAAACTCTCCAACATGTCCAAGGAAGCTCGGGGGTAGATAAATGGGTTTGTGGATGCAGATTTTAGTGGAGATATGGACACTTGGCAGTCAATGATAGGCTTTATGTTTAGCCTGTTTGGAGGTTCAGTCTCATGGAGATCATGCTTGCAATCCATCACGGCCTTATCTACAATTGAGGTGGAATACATAGGTGCTACGAAGATAGCAAAGGAGGCTCTATGGTTGAAAGGATTGGCGTTAGAGATGGATCTCATATAGAAAGTTGTCAGGATATACTGCAATAGTTAGAGTGCACTATTACTTGCTCAAAACTCTATCTACCATGCAAGGATGAAACACATTGATATCAAAGATCACCGGATCAAAGAGCTTGTGGAAGAAGATGAAGTAAAGTTGGTGAAAGTCCACATCGAAGAGAATCCAGTGGATGCACTAACAAAAGTTTTTTTCTCAGGATAGCTTTCGTAAATGTATGAAATCAATGAGTTTGATAGATAGGATAGACTTGCCTCAAGCCTTGGGGCACCAAGGTGGAGATTGAAAGGGCAAGTGTGGTGCTTCCAAGTCTTGGAAGATCGTGAAAAAGTCAAGGTGGTGGCTCCTGAAGGCTAGGATTGGCTAGAGATGTATCAGTAAAGATAAAGAGGCTGGCACATAGTCGGACTGGCTCAGATATGCAATCGAGCCGGCTCGATCTGAGATCGAGCAAGCTCGGCCTATATCCGAGCCGACTATCTTAGGCAGATAGAAGATATGGTTCGAAGAGATGCAGTCGAGCCAGCTCGATGGTGGCGAATAGATCTGGATGAATTTTTTGTTTGATCTTAGATTGGATCTAATCTAAGGGGTCTTAAGGTGTGGTATGAGAGATCTTAAGATGGCTAATTCATGTATTGGGCTAGGTCTTTAGTCTAGGGTATGAGAGCATGCAAGACATGGGTTTACATGGGCTTGGATGAGTGTTTTCATGTATGGATTAGCCAAGGAAAGTTTTTTAGGGCTGAGTCATGTTGACTCAGGATGTCTATATATATACTTATATATGTAGATTACGGATAGAAAGAAGAGAATGAATTGAATCCCTTTTCTTTCTGAAATCCTAGCTTTCTCTCTTTCTCACTCTGCTACCGTCCCATCTTCTTATCATCAGATCTTTATCTTTCTTGCTATCATCTCCAACTTGCTTCCTCAGAGTTGGTAGAAGGTACAAGGGTTTCCACAGATTTTGAAATAATTCATAACACCAACCATAGGTTTTTCACTTGAAAATAAGAACTTTCTTGAGAGGACTTCTTTTTGAATAAGCCCCAACTAAGCATATTGAGAACTTTGATAGTCACTCTCACAAAATGTCATCAATCAATATGATTTCTAGTCAAACACTTTTGACATCATCAAAATTAATTATAGGGCTAATAATTTTTTTTTTGATGATGATAAAATCCTTTGAGTACTATCTTTCAAGCACTAAAGGAGTTTCAAATTTTAACAAGTATTAAACAAATTTTCATTTAGGCTCCCCCTTGCTTTTGTGCGGAAGCTAGGATTCTTAAGAAAAAAATTAGGCAATTTTTAAAAACACATCAAATTTTAAGCATTTTGAGACGAAATTCTCAAGCAACTCTTCCTTTCTTACATAGATAAGTATAACTTCAAAAGATGCATATTTCTTCATTCTTTACTAAAAAATTTTAAAATTCATTAATTTGAGAAATCCAGTCATTTTTCTTTCCTTTGTTTCTTCCCATTTTGTTTTAAGTTTCTTTCTCCTTAGTTTTCCATCATATACTCATTATCTCCCCTTTTTGTTATTATCAAAAAGTGTGGAGTCAAACATTTAGTTCATCATTCTTCCTAGTGGAAAAGAATATATTAATCAATCATTAAATGATTCAATCATTCATGTAATCAATCAATCATACAATTGGGCATGCATTTCAGAAAAGCAGAATGTATCATTGATTGGCAAAATGTTACATAAACATAAAAGCTTGTCCTTTACAAAATGAAGCATGATAGGATTAGGCAAGCAATAAAGACAGTATGAAAACATGTAGGGTATGAGTCCTAAGGGTCTAATCTAAAGAGGGTGTTGGGTCTAAGGTGGATGGAAGGTGGGAGTCCAATGGCTCGGAATAATGTCCACGCTCATCCAGGGCCTCTCTGACAGCAAATCTAACGAGAGTTCTCATGGAGTTTTGAAGCTTGTCATGGACTCGCTATACAATTTCCTCTATTTGATTTTTTGCTAATCTGACCATATGAGGAGTCAACTTGATAGATTGATAAGCCAAAGAAGTGTGTTGCTCTTGTTGTCCTATTGGCTTAGTCATAGTAGGAGGTTCTTCTTTGTCTTTGTGTCCTTTAGTTTCATCCCTTTCTTCTCTTTTCCTACTCCAATGACTATCAATTTTGATGTACCCCTTTCTTCTTAGTGATCGGTCATTATAAGTGTCAAAATGTTGTAGCTTCCTCGAAAGTTCTCCATCCAAGTTGATTCTAAATTCTTTGAATATTACAATGAGGAACATGCTGTAGGAAAGAGCTAGTTTTGCTCAAGAAGATGCATCTTGCATGGCTTTAATCATAAGGGCTGGAAGATTGAAGGGAAGTTCCTTAATAATATGATGCTTGATAGTCACATCCCTTTCTGTCACAAAATCAAAATATCCAACTCTTGGGATGAATATCCTAGCTATCATATAATGTAATAGCCTAAATTCAACTAATAGACAACTCACTAGGATCTCTTCAAACTCAATAATGTCTTCTCTTTCCAACATTGTTTTCAGTCCACTCCATTTGTCCAATAACCTCTTAGCTCTTGTAGTAGGTGCATGAAGAAGATGACCAAACAATGCAGCATTCAGAAGAATCTTAATCTCTTTTACCTCTGTTTCTATAGAGCTATCTCTCACTTTGCCATTACCATAAAATTCTTTAACCAAATTTAGATAAGTGGGAAGATTCTAGGTGCACAAAAACTCCCAATGATTCTTTATCTTTCTTTCGATATCAAAACCTTCTTTCTCCAAGAATGCAAAATCGATATTCCTTCCAATACATATAGATCTTGAAGAAAGTGAGATAACCAGACTTGGTGGTGGAGGTGTTGGTGCATGTGGTGGAGGAACTTACTGCTTTGGTGCTTCGGGCTGAGGTGCTTGTACTTCCCTCCCGACAGTTGATCCTCCTCTTGGATCCATTCAAAACTTTATTTTTCTTTCCTCTTCTCTATGCCCATGAACTCTACTTCTTAAAAAATGATGTTGACATAGCTTTTTCATGCGATAAGCGAGTTGTTTCTTCGAAGCCATGGAGACCAAAATATGCCAAGCAAATTATAATAGAGGACAAGAGAGGGACTATTTTTGTGGGGCAGAGGTTTAGGGAAAGGGATGGCTAAGAGAAATGATGGAAAGGATGAAAGGGGGACCACCAAGACTTTCCTTTTGACAACTGGGTCCCGACATCTGAGTTGACTCAAATTATGGGTGAGTCGGCTTAGCTGAGGGTTGACAAAGTTTTTTGGATTAGTTGGCTAACTATGGGTCGATTATATTTTCTAGTTAGTCGGCTTAGTTTGGCATAGAAAATGTTTTAGGGATTAGATTTCTAAAGAATAAAGTAATCAACCAAGCCAAATTTAAAGCACATCAAAATCAATCAATTACACATTTCAAAAATCATAAATTGATGAGTCAAACATTCACAAACTTAATCTTACAATAAATTATTCGGCCATTAAATCAACTTGAAGTAAATCAACCATATAGATCATATAGTCCTAATTCTTTTCTAATCATATAAATTTTTTCTTCACTTAAAGGTTTAGTAAAGATATCAATAATTTGATTATTAGTTGATACAAATTCAAGCATTATATCATATTTTATGTTGAAAAAAAATGTCTCGAGATTCAATCCATAATAAGCTCAGAATGAGATCCAGGACAATGAACAAAATCTAACGAGACTAAGAACAGTCCAAACGGAGTCTAGACGGAGAAGTTATGCATGAGGGAGCATTGGAGCGAAGGGGCACAGTCCATGAGCCCGCTAGAGGAGCCCACAAGCTGGTGGCGGTGTAGGCTAGGCCGACAGCGTGCAGCGGCACTAGGCCAACCATGCGTTGGGTCGGCCCAAGTGCACGAGTGTGCACGTGTGGGCGCGTACGGATGCCTAGGCCTAGGCTATGGAGCGCAGTCCATGATGGACCGCAAGCTCACAGCCCTATGCATAGACCCACCGGCTATTTCCTCTATAATTTCATATGGTCCACGATACTATTTTATGGATCGATTGTGATCCAATGGTTTTGGTTCGAGCCAGTCATGATTGGAAGGTAGGCATTGAATCTGGACGTGATGGGCTACTATTTTGCACAATCTGATGACCAAGAGGGCTCTTGATCATGATCGGATGGTCTAAAATAAATCCAAGCTTGATCAGGAGGTTGTTTACATGATCAGACAGCTCTAGTTCAAGCCGATCACAATCAGATGGTCTAGAGGGGTTCTGAGTTTGATTAGGGCCATGTTTTCTTACTAAAACATTATTTCAGTGATTCTGGAGTCTATATAACTCTAATTGATGAGCTGTTTATTATGTCGGAGAGTTAGTGACGTCCTGAAAGTATTGAGAGGTTCTTGAGAAATTTTAAAATATTTTTATGAGGGTTTTGAAACTTCATATTGAGAAACTCTTATACAAAAATTGAGTAATAAGTTTTTCTTGTATTTATTTATTCTTATCTCTTTAATAGTGAAGTTTGCACGCCCCATGAAGGTAGGCTTGAGGGCAAATCCATGTTTATTTTATTATATTTTTTTATGGTCTTTCTTCTTTCTTTCTCGCATGGCATCGATATCTATCTTTCTTAGATACTATTATGATCTTGGGCGGATGATTTGTGTTCCATAATTGAGGAATCTATTTGAACAAGTGGTATCAGAGCTTGGTGATACCATAATAAGTAGCATCAAAATTTGGTTACCATGTTCAAGTGGTATCAAGTGATCCAAATAGAGGCGGTATTAATCAAGATTAGAAGATAGAGAAGACAAGCACAATCAAGGTGGAGATCAATCAGTTCGATGGCAATTGAGGGTGAAGGACGTGCTCATCTAACATGGATTAATCGATGCTCTCTTGAATGAAAAAAAAGCTGAACACCATAGAAAAGAGGATCTAGGAGTGGCTATAGATGCAGATAGTGAGTACCATCCATATGTACCTAATGGATGAGGTGGTGATCCATGTACTTGGCAAGACTTTTTCAATGGTGCTATGGTCAAAGCTCGAGTTGTACATAATGAAGTTCCTCACCAACATCCTCTTTCTTTGGAGGCAGTTCTACCAACTATGAATGATTGAGGGATAAAGCATACAGGAATATCTCAGTCACTTCCAGAAGATTCTTACCGATCTTCTCAGTATAGGTGAGAAGATTGAGGAGAAGACTAGAGCATTGATCTTACTAGCATCGCTTTTTACTTTGTATCAGTTCTTGATGACTGCTCTTCTAGTAGAAAAAAGCACCATCAAGATGAATGAGGTTACTATAGCAATTTTCGAGAATAAGATTCTCAGGAGGAAGAATCCAACTTCGAGCTCAGATGGCGACAACTTAGCTTTGATGATTTTTGAAGGAGCAGGTGGCAGCAGATAGAGCATTAGAGGATCACGAGGAGGATGATCCAGATTTAGGATGAGAGAGTGAAGAAAGATCAAATGCTATCGGCATGATGAGTTGGGACATCGTACCAGAGATTGCTAGTAATTCAAAGATCAAACGAGGGCTACTACAGCGATGGCTAGCAGCGAGTTAGAGGATGATGTCTTAGTGATATCTGATAAGATATCTACTTCTTTTTAGTAATGAATTTTAGATTCTGCATACATCCATCATGTTTATTATAGAGAAGAGTAGTTTGACTCTCTAGAGAGCAGTGAGGACACTGTTCGTTTATCAGATGGATCAAAATGTACGATTAAAGACATTAGGATGGTCAGCTAGAGGACACATGATGGTGCAGTGAGAAATTGGGGGATGTTCGAACATATTTGATTTCAGATAGAATTTTATCTCACTAAGCAGACTAGATTCAAACAGCTACAAATAGATAGCTGGTGATAGAATTCTGAAGATAATGTGCTGGCAGAAAGTCTAGTGTGAGGTGGAGCTTTAGAAGCTAAAGGAAGTCTAGTGTAAGGTGGATCAAGCATGATGCAAGACTTGAAAGGATGAGAGGCGACATTATAGAGTGAAGTTTCTATTATTGCAGGAGAATTTTTTGAGCAAGTCTTTGATCAGAGTGGACACAGCCCATGATAAAGTGGGATCGAGCAGTCTGGCTTAACTCCCACATTTGTCCATCTATGAGGCAGCAGGCATGCTCCAGGATGTCGGGGCAAGATGGATCACAAGCTCTCAGAGATAGATTTAAATCAAATATCGAGTCGATGTGAAGATTGTTGAAAAAAATATCTTCAAATTCAATCTATAATAAGCTCATAATGAGATCCAGAATGATAAACAAAATTCAACGAGATCAAGAACAGCCCAAATAGAGTCCAGATGGAGAAGTTACATACGATTTCAAGTTGGTACCAAAAGTCCAGTTCATATATGTAATTCATTGCATGGACTTCAAGTTGGTAGAAAGTTTGAGAATGACAAAAGATTCCTGAACATTAGGGATGAAAATAATGTTCTAGTCCTAGCATTAACAATTATTGAGCTTATTCTCAAAACATGTAATTATTATGACATCACCATGGCATCACCTAGCTCTGATATTAATTGTTGCGACATCACCATGGTGATGTTGCAATAATTGGTATCAGAGCTTGGTGATGCTCCAACAATTGGTATCAGATCTTGATTGTGTGTGGAAGAGAAGGAGAAGTCATACAAGATGAAATCAAGAATCTGCACGAGTATTTCATGGTATGTCTCAAATCTACCTTTGTTATAGTTATGGTTTGGCTAACCGAGAGTAGCGGATTGAAGGTGGAGGCTGAGAGGATTAACGAAAAAAAATTTTCCTAGGATGAAAGGTTTGGATGTATGATTTGCTGGTCGATCTTGGTGGAAAGGTCGAGGTATATGATGATAGATAGGCAGGGAGTGCTGGAGTACTGCAATAGCACTTTCTTGAAGATGCAAGACTGGGAGAGACTCAATGGTGCAGTAGTCGAGAGAGGTATCTCAGTAGAGAACATCAGAGTTCTTTGGAAGATGGACAGTGTGGGGCTATTTGATGGATGAAGAGAGGTTTTTCGAGGGATAATGATCGAAGAAAGGATGAAAAAGCGACTATACATCCTTCGATTGTAGGAATGCGGAAAAGTAATCGAAGATGTATTCAACGATTCGATCAGAGCATGGATTTGTGGAGTCTTGGAGATGATGGAGATGAATGATCGATGGAGATCCAGTAGGTCAGGACTGGATGACTGACCTTGGATCAGATTTCTTCTACAAGAATACCAGAAAGAGTCATGGTTCAAGTGGAGGATGGGTTATGTGCAGCAAGAGAGGATCCAGATATCTATGAGAAGATGGTGTCGAGATGAGACAGGAAGCACTGGAGTGCTACAGTAGTACTTTTCTGGAGGCATGGGCCTGAGAGAGGCTCGGCGGTGTAGTAGCCGAGGGAGGTATCTCAGCGGAGAGTGTTAGGAGGTATCTCAGAAAAACTAATAGTAAGTCTCAGGGAGAGCCAGAGAGTCTCAGGAGCCTCGGAATGAGATAGATGGATCTGAGCCTAGGATAGAATTTGAGCTGTAGTTTCTCTGGATGCAACTGAAGCGATGGTTGGTACAGGGGCAGAAGAGAAAAAGGCTAGAGTAGAATTTTCTAGGGTTCAGTCACTAGATTTAGAAGAGTTGAATGAGCTCTTGGATTTTAGAGGTGCCTATACGTTGCAGAAGTATTCGAGACGATTTTGAAGAGGGCCATGGAGTGCAGAGGGTTCGAAGAGGCAACGATGATGTTCGAGGTGCAACGGCAGGCTCAATAGTGCAGTGTTGAGTGATTGATCTCGATGACTCAATGACAGAGTTAGATTCTTCTATAGCATCAGGTGTACTTCAATTTTAGATGGAGCACCGGGCAGAGGTGGCTTCACTGGTGGAGATGTGACATGAGTTCAGAGCAAAAGGATGTGGAAGGATCGATATCCTAGCACCAGTGCCGGTGATGCATAGTTTCAAGTGGAGCTAGCAGCTTGTGCAGATGAATAGGCATAGCTCTAAGAAGATCGTATCAGGTGGTATAATATATGTTGGTACATGGATGCTGTAAGTTCTCCAGAAAAATTCAAAAAAAGTGATGTAGCTGCTAAGCAGAAGAGATCCTACAATTTTAGGATGATGCGAAGAAGCAAGCTAAGGTGTTCAGTGGTGGAGGTGCATGGTCATACCAAAGGCCTCAAGGATGCACAACAACTGAAGAGGATTGATGGAGGTGATATTTGTATAAGAGGCTATCAGGATGCACAGCGACAGCAGGATTGTGCGGGAAGGCATTGCCAAAAGATTTGTCAAGGTTTGGGGCACCAAGGTGAAAATTATGAGGATTGATGGTGCTCCCAAGCCTTAGGAGGCTATGGAAGGAGTTAGGATATTGACTCCGAAAGACTAGGATAGGTGTGGTCCTAGGACTAGGACAGAAATTATCCTAGGATGGAGGCAGTGTTAGGACCTCCACGGACTTGAGGTCCAGGTGTTGAGGATCTTGAGGGATTTGGTTGGTGCTTTGTAGACCAGAGACACAAGACGGAGCAAGAAACCAAAGCCAAGAAATGAAGACTACAGAGAAGGAGCTTTTCTGTAGGTTAGCCAGCTCAGTCTGATACTAGATCGGCTAAGTCTCAATGGATAGGCCAAACAGAAAGGTGCGTTCAAAACTACTAGCACGAGATGCAATTGGGTCGGTTTAGTTTCAGACTGAGCTGATCTAATCTCAGGTTTACTGGCTCAGTGCTAAGATTAAGCCGGCCAGTCTGCAGGCAAAGTTACGAAGGATCTGTTTGGGGCTAGTATAGAAACTTATCCTAGGGGTTTCAAGATCTGATTTGAGAGATCTTAAGGAGGCTAACTCATGTATGCGTCGGATTTAAATCCAGGAGATGAGAGCATGGGAGACATGGATGTATATGAGTTTGGTGAGTGCTTTCATGTATTGGGTTAGCCAAGAAAGTTTTTGGTCCGGCCTAATGGCTATGTATAAATACATAGGTTGTATTAGGATTTTCATTATTGAAGAAGCAGTGAATACGGATCTTTTCTCTCTCAATCTCTCTTCTCTCTTCTCTCTAGTGTTATTGCCCTAGGTTCTTGAAGAAGCCCTAGAGAGAGGAGGCACCTCCCTCAAGCCCTAGGAGGGAGGCGCTCCAGCATAGATCTAGATGGTGGATCTATGGCATACTGTCCATAGAAAACATCAAAGATCTCTCCAGGTCCACGTTAAAGATCTTGAATTTTTTGCAACATGGCATTAGAGCGGTACCATGGATTACAATAATTAATATCAGAGCTAGGTGATGCCATGGTGATGCTCCAATAGTAATATCATTTTAAGTGATTATCACTATTATCTATCATTTTTTATGAACCTAACATCTGTAGGGCTTTTGGCTCAATATGATTATAGCTTATCAATAAAAAAAAATTATTATGATATCATTACAATAATATGAGGATAATTAAGAAATATCATTTAATTTTATCATAGTCTATTAATGTAATGTACATATATAACAAATGCTCAAAACTAGATAATATCATCGATGCCTATCTTTGGCACTGTTGGCTCGATCATATGAACAAGAATAAGATAAACATGTTAGTTAAGGAGAGAATCCTTAGCATCAATAATTGAGAATCATTGATGACTTGTGAATGCTGCTTTTTCATAAGATGACTATGTCATCCTTTACTAGAAAGGATGAATGAGCTAGTCATGTTCTGAATCTAGTACATACTAATGTATGGGATCTATAAACACATGTGCCAGAGATGGATATTATTACTTTATTATTTTTACTGACAACCTATTTAGATATGAGTATGTCTATCTTATGAAGAATAAATCTGATTTATTTAAAATATTCAAACGATATCATAATGAGGTAGAAAAATAACTTGAAAAGAGTATTAAAATTCTTTGGTCGGATTGAGGAGGTAAATACCTTCCAATGAGTTTTGACATATCTAGGAGAAAATAAAATTTTCTCTCAATGGATCCCTCCTGAAACACCACAGCATAATGGGATGTCAGAAAGGAGGAACCAAACTCTGTTGGACATGCTTCGATCCATGATGAGGTTTGCGAGTTTGCCGCTTTTATTTTGTGGTTATGCACTTATGACTGCTTATTTTGTTCTGAATAATATTTTGAGCAAATCTATTATAAAGACTCCATATGAGATATAGATTGGGTGTAGACCGACACTCTCTTATCTTAGGATTTGAGGTTATCCGGCTTATGTCAAATATTTGCAAATAAATAAACTTGGACCTAGATCTGATAGATGCTTGTTCATAGGATACCTAAGAAAATAAGAAAATATTACTTCTACCTTGCTGAAGAACAAAAGATGTTCATCAGTAATAAAACAATCTTTTTAAAAAAGAAGTTTCTTGAGGAAGGAACTATTGCCTCTAAAGTTGAACTTGATGAAGTTCGACAGGTAGACGAACCAGCACATTCTAGTAAACCTATAGAATTGGATTTGATAAGATCAAACCCAGAGCCCATTGTAGAGATATCCTTAAGGAGATCCGATAGAGTACCATATTAATTAGATAGATACTATAATTTTTTGATCCGGGATGGAGATCCTATTGAGCTCGATAAGAACGATAAGGATCTGATCACCTATATGGATGCAATGCAAAGTTCTGACTCTGATAAATGGCTTGAAGCCATGAAATTCAAAATGGAGTCCATAAAGGCCAACGATGTATGGACATTAGTTGATCCATCTGAAGGGATAAAATTCATAGGGTGTAAGTAAATTTTCAAAAGAAAAAGGATGCAGATGGAAAGGTAAAAATCTATAAAGCCCATCTGGTTGTCAAGGGATATCGTCAACATTATGGTTTAGACTATGACGAGATGTTCTCTTCTATGGCAATGCTCAAGTCCATTCAAATTATGCTTGTAATGGCTATCCATATGGACTATGAAATATGGTAGATAGATGTGAAAATAGCTTTTCTAAATGGAGAGTTTGAAGAAGAGGTGTATATGATACAACCTGAAAGATTCACATCTATAGATGAGTCTAATATGTGCAAGCTTTAGAGATCCATATATGGATTGAAGCAGGCATATCGGAGTTGGAACATGTATTTTGATAAAACAATCAAAATATATGGCTTCGTTAAGAATAGAGAAGAATCCTGCATTTATAAATGGACTAATGGTTCTGTAGTTGTATTTCTTGTGTTGTATGTAGATGACATTCTCTTGATTGAAAATAACATTCCAGCATTATAGGAAGTAAAGGTTTGGCTATCATCTCAATTCTCTATGAAAGACTTGAGAGAAGCATTCTACATCTTAGAGATAAAGATCTATAAAGATAAATCTAAAAGGTCGCTTGGATTATCCCAGTCCATGCACATAGATACTGTGCTAAAGAGGTTCAGCATGAAAAATTCCAAGAAAGACTATCTTTTGATAGGCCATGAAATTTTTTCTCAAAGAAAAATTATCCGACAACACTCTAAGAGAAAGGACGTATAAGTAGGATACTATATGCCTCGATAGTGAATTTTATTATATACGCCATAACATGTATGAGACTAGATATGGCATACTCACTAGGGATAGTGAGCAGATACTAGTCTGATCCAAGGAAGAACTACTAAAAAATTGTAAAAGCCATCCTTAAGTATTTAAAAAATACTAAGGATTAGTAGCTTGTTTATGGTGAGTCAGATTTGAAACTTATGAAATTTATGGACTTCAATTTTCAATCTGATCATGATGATAGAAAAAATATGTCGAGAACATATTTATCCTTAACAATGGTGTTGTCTACTATAAAAGTTCCAAGCAGAATATTGTCGTCGATTCAATTTGCAAGATGGAGTACATTGTAGCATCTGATGCTGCTAAGAAATCTATGTGATTGAGAAAATTCATCACCGAGCTTGGAGTGGCACCCTCTCTTGATGGTCTAGTCCTGCTCTACTACGATAGCACTGGAGCCATTGCTCAAGTGAAGGAACTGAAGGCACATCAGTGGACCAAGAACATTCTACGTCGCTACCATCTTGTTCGAAAGATCGTAGATCGAGGTGACATCAAGTTTCAGAAGATCAATGGAAAAAAAAATCTGATCGATCCATTCACTAATGCCCTTGCGGTAAAGAAGTTTGATGATCATAAGTCGAAGATGGGTATGCAATACTGTATCGAGTGGCTTTAGAACAAGTGAAAGTTGTAGGGAATTGTATCCTAAAGCCAATCATCAGCTTGTTAGTGGTTGAGCTCTTTCGTATAAATATATGTGAATTGATAATTAATAAAATATTATGTGATCTTTTTTTATCATAAATATGTACATCTTCTAACGAACTCATGTATTGTGATCAAGTCCTTAGGACTATTTTAAATCAATAAAGAAAGATTTATCATTTAGTTTTTAAATCTCTTCATGACCAAACGATATGCTATTATAAGGATGATAGCAATATCAAGTATAGATCGTTGTATGCCATATAGGTTGGTTGTCCTCTAAACCAAGGAGTGTGAAGATACTGGTATAGTATACAGGTGAGATATAGGAGTATATTTGCACTGAACATGACCATACCAGAGTATTCTACTGTCAAGACTTGCTCCGAAGGGATATGGGTATAAGTATCCCTCAGACCTGAGATTACCATAGTGACTTACAAGCAACTCACCATACTTTGGTGTTAGACTACCTAAATTTCTAATTCAGTAATGAAAGATTTTTAGATGTAGTCAAGTACTTATTAAGCAGTGCGTCAGTCAAGATGGGATTGATCCCTCCAAGTAAAACTGGAGATAGTACATCACTGTATTTTAATTTAGCAAGTCCTCAGCCGAGGCAATCCATGTGATGGATTCGAAATTTGAAATATAATGTAGATAACTCATTTAGGATTGACAATTAAATCTTAGGTCATCTTTTGAGTATTTAGGATCAAAGGGATGAATTATACAATAACCATATTCTAGTAGATTATACATTCGGTCTATCCGGACATCAGATATTATTGCTAGATAGTTACTTTGATTAGTATAAAAAATTGTTCCTATGCTATAGGCTTAGGTTCAAACCTATAAAGTCATACTCATAAGACGTATCTGTCTGATCATATGGCTGAACAAGAATCCCATCGAACTAGGACTCTATGATCAAAAGTCTCACTGGACTAAGATTTTATGATCAGAAGTCTCACAAAGCTAGGACTCTGTGATCAGGAGTCCCACTGGACTGGAACTCTATGGTCAAGAGTCCAATTGGATGGAGACTCTATGGTCAAGAGTTCTACTGGATGAGGACTCTATGATCAGGAGTCCTACTTGATTGGAACTCTTTCATTGAAGGATTAGTTAGCAATAAGATTACTAATTAGCTTAATTTAATTGAGCAATAATATTTGAATTAAATCTAATTAAATTGGATTCAATTTGGTTTGATCCGATTAGATTATCAGATGATCTAATCGCTAAGAAAGATTGGTTCTTAATTTGATCAAAACTTTGACTCGATCAAATCCTGATTTGATTAGAATTTAATTAAGTCAATTTAAAGCCTAATTGGATTGTATTTAATTTTACTAATTTTATTCTAATTTGGTTGGAATCAAATGAAGAAAGAAGAGTCCAAACTAGTTGGACTAGTTCATGTGTGCCAACTCCCTTTTGCGCCATCTTTCCTCATGCCTTTTATTTTTCTCATGAAAATATTGATTTGCATGTGAGAGAAGGTCCATGCCCAGCCTTTCCTATGCCCTTTGTGGATAGGATTTCATTGGTTTCAAATTCTAATCCAAGAGTTTGGATTGAATGAGAAACAGCTCTATCCAAATACCACTGTCCACTTTATTTAAGCCTCTTGCTCTTTGTGTGCCACTTCTTGTTAGGATTAATAGTACTCCCAAGCTTTGGAAGATTACTCGAGGAGTCAGGGTGCCGGCTCTAGGATACTAGAATATATGTGGTCCTAAGGCTAGGATCGATTTGGTTCTAGGATAGAGGTTCAGTCCTCCACAATCATGAAACTCTGTTTTATGGGTCTCATAGGGACTATTCAGAGTTTGGATTATGTTTGAATTCATGGGATTGAGTGCATGATTACACCATGGGTGTATATGAATTTGGCATTTGGATTGAATTAGCCCAAAATATTTTTTATGGATTAAAATTTTAATTCATATATATATATATATATATCATAAATCCTAGTTGCAAGAGAAGATCAATAAAATTATTTTCTTCCATATTTCTTTCTCTCTCTAGATTCTTCACGGCCCCACTCTTTCTTCAGCCTTAACGGCCTTAACAACGTCGAGGAATTCTTGCCAGCAACATGGATTCAACGCAAGAACACAAAAAAAAAAGAAATATTTTGGAGGGCCAGCAGGGCCCCCCTTTCTTCCCCCCGACTGGCGGCCGGTGATTGGCCGCCGATCTTAGGCTTGTAGGCCGAATCCTGCGAATTGACGCCGATCCCGGCATCTGGCGGCCAGTTCCGGCGAGCTAGTAGTCGATCGCGGCGTTTGGAGGCGGATTCCGTAGGCGGTCGGCTGTGGCGCTCGTGGCCAAGATGCGGGAGATTCAGAGAGGGGGCGGCACAACCGTCTTCTTCTTCAGGGAGGAACGTCGCAGGCAGCGGCGTCGTCTCAGGCAGTGGCACACGGCAGCGTGCGCGCGTGTGAGCAGCGGCGACCAGGCTGGTGGCAGGGGTGATGGGGAGCCCGCGGAGAGGGTTCTCTGCTCCGAGAAGCTTGGATCCGGTCTCGCAGCAAGCCATCTTCTTCTCCGGGAAATCGCAGGACGGCGATAGACGGTGGAACGCGGGTGCAGGCGCGCGTGCAGCGGGATCCAGTCGGGAAGGTAGTTGGAGCAGGGGAGATCAGTCGGATCTTCCCCTTCGGCGAGATGGCGTGCGGTAGAGGTCGGATCCGACAGCGGTGGCGCCAGATGGCATAGTGGAAGCTTAGGATTCGGCCGGGAAGCATCGATCTGATGGTGGCGCGCGAACGGCGGCAGTGATGGCATGTCGTAGTGGCGATCTGGTGGCGGCAGCACCCAGATTCGGCGATCGCGCAGGCAAAGCTCAGCCGGCAACAGGCGAGCGGTCCGGTTCGGTGTTCGGACGGGAAGGAGGAAGGAGCCGAAGAAAGCCTGGAAGGTTTCAGGAAAGAGAAAAAAAAGACCAAAGGGATTTTTTTTTTTTTTTAATTTTTATTTTATTTTATTTTATTTTTTTGTTTTTTCTATTATTCATGATTATTTTTTTGAATGCAGCTTCGGTATTAAAAATAAAAATATGCAAAGATTAGGCTACTGATGATAATTTTATTTGGCGTTTAGAGGAGAGATCACTCAAAGGCTCGAGATCGAGATAGAGTTGAAGAAGCAACTATTCAGTTTGATGAAAGATTGGGAAAAGTAGTTGGGGTGTATTCAGTGGTACGATCGGTTGGAGTCTTGAAGATAATGGAGATGGATGATTCATGGAGATCCAGTAGATTAGGACTGGATGGCTATAGAGCAGCGCAGAGACCAGACAGCGAGTGCTGGAGTGCTGCAGTAGTGCTATCCTGGAGGCACAGGGGCTGAGAGAGGCTCGATGGTGCAAGAATCGAGAAAGATATCTTAGTAAAGAGTGTCAGGGGTATCTCAGAAAGATCGAAAGTAGGTCTTAGAAAGAGCCAGGAGATCTTAGGGAGTATTGGTGCAGAAACTGATCGTCGTCGGATCCAACTGGAGCGGAGGAGGATGAGGTCGCCGTCGGAGACCTACAAAATAAAGTTTCATCCGAAGTCGGTGGGGGATGGCTCCGGCAGGACCCTCCGATGATCAAGTCAGCTCTGGCCAACAGGAATGGAGTCCTTGGGAATGAGTTCCGTAGAGCTTAGAGAAGGAGAGGAGAGCTTAGAGCTTATAGATCAGAGATTAGAGTTATCATATCTGGAGGGTCCTTTTTATAGGTGGAGCTTGATTGATGGTGACTGATGGTGATGGCCATATCGTCTGGTGGCGGGTCACTCGAGGCTGCACGGGGTTTGGTGCGAAGGAGATGGTATCGTCAGGCCGATAGTGACAGCCACACCGTCCGATAGTGGTGGGCTGCTCGAGGTCCGACGAAGTCAGTCACGGAGGAGTGCACCTATAGCATCGCCTGTGGTAGGCCGATGGGGACCGTTCATCCAGATTTAATAGCCGTGGCTCTAAAAAAGCAGGCATTGATCGGTGGACTTCGGTACGTATCAATTCCAAAGGAGTTCGGACTTCTAGAGGAGTTCAGCCAAGGGAAAGCTCGGAAGGAGTTCGGTCGGAGGAGTGCGGAGGAAGTTTGGCTTTCACAGGCGTCTGGCTGGAGGAGTGAGGCTAAGGCTCGGTCGCTGGGGAGTTCGAAATGAGCTCGACCACTGAGGAGTCCGACCGATCGAAGGGGATGTCTGGGAGGAGTCTGACTCCTGAAGAAGTCCGGCCGAAGGAGATGTCTAGGAGGAATCCGACTTCTGAAGAAGTCCGGCCGAAGGGAAAGCTTGAAGGGAGTTCGGCTCCTGCTGGCATCTGGCTGGAAGAGCGCGGAGGGAGTTCGGCTCTTGCGGGAGTGGAAGAGCGCGGAGGGAGTTCGGCTCTTGCGGGAGTCCGACTGAAGCTCGGTCGCTGAGGAGTTAGGCTAAAGCCCGGCCGCTGGGAGTTCGAAGGAGCTCGATCGTTGAGCAGTTCGGCTGGTTGTAGGAGTCCGGCTTCTGAAGAAGTCCGACCGAAGGAAAAACTTGGAGGGAGTTCGGCTAAGATCCGGCCGCTAAAGCTCTTCCGTGGCTATCAGTTGCGTTAAGCTGAGCATCGAACTGGACTTCGGCGGGAGCGGGGTTTATCCCCAACGGGAGCACTAAGGGCATCTAGCAGCCGGGAGTATCCTAAATCAAGTTTTTTCTGCAGGAGCACCAGGAAGAGTCGCGGTTCAGATGGAGGATGAGTTATGTGCAGCAAGAAAGGATCCAAATACCTATGAGGAGGTGGTGTTGAGATGAGTTAGGGAGTGCTGGTATGCTACACTAGCGCTATCCTAGAGACACAGGGCTGAGATAGGCTCGATGGTACAGCAGCCGAGGGAGGTATCTTAGTAGAGAGTGTTAGGAGGCCCCTCAGGAAGACTGTGAGCAAGTCTCAGGGAGAGCCAGGGAGTCTCAGAAGCCTCGAGATGAGATAGGTGGATTTGAGCTTAGGACAAGATTTGAACTATAGTTCCTTCGGATGCAACTGAAGCAATGGTTGGTGCAGGGGCAGAAGAGGATAAGTACTAGGATGAAATTTTCTAGGATTCAGTCACTGGATTCAGAGGAGTTGGATGAGCTCCTATATATTTTGGAGGTGCCCGCGGATTGCGGAGGTATCCAAGATGGCTTCGGTGGGGTCTGTGGAGTACGGAGAGTCCGAAGGAGCAACGACGGTGAGCGAGATGAAGCGGCAGTCTCAGCAGTGCAGCATTGAGTGGTTGGCCTCAGATGACTGGGTGATAGAGTCAGATTCTTCTGTGACATCAGATAGACTTCGGATTAGGTGGAGCTCCAGAGAGGTGGCTTCATAGGTGGTGCTTTAGAGAGGTGGCTTTATAGGTGGAGCTCCAAAGTGGTAGCTTCATAGGTGAAGAGAAAATTTGGCATGAGTTCAGAGCGGATGGATGCAGAAGGGTCGATATCCTAGCATCAGCGCTAGTGATGCATAGTTTCAGGTAGAGCGACGTGTGCAGGTAGATAAACGTAGCTCTGAGAAGATCGTGTCAGATGGTACAACATGTGCTAGTATGAAAATGCTATAGATTCTTCAGAAAAGTCTAGAAAAAGTGATGCAGCTGCCAAGCAGAAGAAATCTTACAATTTTAAGGTGGTGCGAAAGAGCAAGTCAGGTCTTCAGCTGTAGAGGCGGTCATTTCAAAGATCTCCAAAGGTACATAGCAGTTGAAGAGGATTGGTGGAGGTGTTAGAATTTGCACAGGGAGCTGTCTGGGTGCACTGCAGAGCTCAGGTTGGTGTTGCAGCCATAGGATCAGAGCATGAGGACACACTTCAAGGCTAAAGAGTGCAGTAGAGCATGAGTCTTAGGGGCTGTGGAGCATAGGTCGGTGTTGTAGCTAAGGAGGCAAGGTGGCTTTGAAGGGATGGTGTCAGCTCTGGAGACAACAGGATGGTGCAGATAGTTTACGTAGGATTTTTCAAGGCTTTAGGGCATCAAGATAGAGATTGTTAGGATTAGTAGTGCTCCCAAGCCTTGGGAGGCTACTAAAGGAGTCAAAATGTTGGCTCCAGAACACTAGGATAGGTGTGGTCCTAGGATTAGGACCGGTTTGATTCTAGGATGGAGATTCAGCCCTCTATGATCATGAGATCCTGATTTATGGGTTTCATGGGGGCTACTCAGAGTTTGGACTAGGTTTGGATCTATAGGATTGAGTGTATGATCAGACCATGGGTCTACATGAATTTGGATGAGTGCATTCAAACTGGGTTAGCCCAGGAAGTTTTTTATGGGTTAGGATTTCAGTCCATGTACAGGTGTATATATATATATATGTATATTGTAAACCCTAGTTGTAAGAGAAAGAGAAGATCAATAGAACCATTTTCTCCCCACATCTCTTCCTCTCTCTGATTTCTTCACATGCTAAGGTGCCCTAGGGGGCAGGCCTCCAAGCGTGGAGGAAGGAGGCGCGCCCCACTCTTTTTTCAGCCTCAATAATGTCAAGGGATCCTTGCACAACACTTCTAATCCTATTTCCATAAAAAATATCAGAGAGAAGGGGTGGAAAACCATCAGGGCGTGTGAGGTTTGAGTGTGAAAATCCATCTAAGGCGTGTGAGAAAGAGAAGAGATCCTTCTTCTCTAAGGGTAAGAGACCTAGACCTAGTTGTAGGGTTTTATTTTGCAAGAAAAGAAAATAAAAGAGAAAGCATGTTTCCTTTGTTCTTCTTCCTCTTTCCACATTTTCCAACGACTCATCTTCAACTTCAAAAAGTTTGAAAGGTTCAAAGAACGAGAAGAGCTTAGATCAGCCCATCATACGATCTTCACGTGATCTAGCAGTTCCAGAAGATCGGGTCAATGCAGGACATCTAATAGACGATTCATAGAGGTCGGACATCATGTGCAGCTGTAAGCAATCTTTAGATCTTCACATCTAAAATTTACATCAATGGAGATTAGTAACCCATGATCAGATATAAGGTTCTGAATCTTAGCTGTTAGATCTAAAAGTTAGATCTAGATTTCTACGTCGATGTGATCAATGTTAAGTTTTTTTTTTTTTAGATTTTTATGCATGCTGTTCTTCATGTTATAGATCCTTAGGTAGGTATTTATAATCCGATCCTAAGCATATAGAATAGATTAAAATATTTAATCTTTTATTTTTGCATTAAAAATATTTTGAAATATGCTTAGAATGCTTACCGATTTTTCTATAATGGTATCGGAGCCATAGGTTCTTTATAATATGATTTACATAGATGTTTAAATTTGATTTTGACTATTTAGATTAGACCTAAATGAATTCTTCAATAAAAATTTAAAAATAATAGATCGCACATACTGATGTTATAAGATTTACCTCTTATAGTGGAGAGGTTGTCCTAGTATATGCTGATCAGAACATAAATCATAAATATTATTAGATTAAATCTACATAATTTATAATTTATTTTTTATATTTATTTTTAAAATTTTTTTATAAAATTTATTTTTAAAATTTATATGCAAATAAAAATTAGTTCTGAGGTACCAAATCCCAACCAATCGGCCTTGAACTTAATTAAGAATTAAGACTTGTTTTGTTAGGATCTAGAATTATGAATTGAAGATCACTAAGATATATTCATAACTCATGGGTTAATGCATTTATGGGTTAGCGTATCAGATAATTTAATTGGGTTAGACCTAAGGTTAGAATTAAAGAATGGACTAATCAAGAGAAGACTTTCTTCTCTTCTTCTTCTCTCAGGACATGATCAGATCTTGTCCAAAGATGATCACCATGTCCCAACACCTTGGAGCATAGATCTCCATACCCTCTTCCTCTCTCTCTCAAAATTTTTATCACATAAAATACATAGAGGAGTAAGAAAGAAAAATACATAAAAGATAAACAAGAGAAGACAATCTTCTCTTACCTTTGTCCCTTCAAGACATCAACATTTGATGTCCAGATGAAGACTTTTTCTCCAAGAAATATGGTGCCACCTTTCTTCATGCCCTTCATCTCCTTTTTTCTGATTATGTGTGTGGAATACATTGGGGTTTTGACGCCATCTCCTATCTAATAGGAGGCACCACAAAAATAGGAAAGACTAGGTCAAATGACCTAGTCAAACTTGGAGGTTGTGGGGCATCCAACTCTTGGACACCCCTTCTCCAATTTTTTCTACGTGAAGACTAGGGAATCTTGCACACACTAAGGAAAAAGGGCAACAAAAAAATAAGGGTGGGTATGGGAATAATTTCCAAAAGAGGAGGGAGGAGTTTTGGTTTGAATAGACTCCATCAAATAGAATCCTAGACAAAACTAATTGCCATCTTTGAACAAGTCAAAAAAATTCCAAATCAAACCAGATATGGGGCATGGAGAAGCTTTTATTGGCATGGAAAACATCATGCAAAGATTTGGAAATAAATATGGGGCATGGGACCATAGGCGCAAGAGAAGAGTGAGAGTCCCAGTCCAACTGGGACTCCTCTTGTTTAACTAGGTCAAAACTATTTTGAACCTAATTCAAATTTTATTTAAACTAAATTAAATATAATCTAATTAAAGGTGATCCTAGTCCAACTAGGAGTCCAATTAAATCAGATTAAATCATATTTAATTTTGATTTAAATTCTAATTTAATTAGGAATTAGGTGCACTCAAATCTTAGTTGAACAAGGACTTGTTCTTCCTTGCAATTGGCTTATCCAATAAATTAATTAGACTTAATTCAATTAAGTCTAAACTAATTCTAATTGAATCTAAGTCAATTAGACTTAATCTCAACCTAATTGCTCAATCAGATTGAGCCAATTAGCAATCCAATTGCTAATCGATCCTCCTATAATACTTGCATTAGGTCAAACATCAATCGTATTGATAGTTTGACCTAAGAACGATTCTCAATCATCAATTAACCATCTAATCAGATTACAATCTCTAATATGTGTGATCCCATAGGCTCGAACGCCAGTAGCATAGGAATCGATTTCTGTATTAATCAAAATGACCATCTTGCAATGGTACCCAACGTCTGGATAGGTCGAATGTATGCAAAGCAACATTCTTAGAACCCTGACCTAAGGTTATCGAATAATTCATCCCTTTAACTAATAATGCTCAAGACAACTTTGAGTATGCTGTCAATACTGATCATATAAGTCATCTCTATTATGTTTCAAAATATTGCAAATCTTGTGACTCCTCACGAGGATTACCCAAGCCTAGGTTTTGCTAAATTGAAACACAATGAGACATTCACTTCCCAAAGTTAATCAGGAGTGGTCAATCCTATCTTGACTCATACACCAACTTTACAAGTACTTGACTATATCCAAAAATCTTTCGAACCTATATTAGAAATGCAGATAGTCCGACACCAAAGTATAATGAGTTGCTTGTAAGTCACCATGGTAATCTCAGGTTGGAGGGAGACTTATACTCATTAGTCTTAGCTAGCTACTCTTGACAGTAGAGTGCTACATTGATCATGTTTAGTGTAGATGTACTTCTACATCTCATCTGGATGCCATACCAGTGTCTCCATACCACTTAATTATGAGAACAACCAACACATATAGCATACAACGATCTACACTCGATAAGTTATTATCCTTATTAATAACTTATCATTTAATCATGAATAATTTAAGAACCATCCGATAAATCCTTCTTGATTGATTGATTATGGTTCTAAGAACTTCATCATAATTTAGGAGTTTATTTAAGAAAGATAGAACTTTTATGATGAACTAGCCAAATAACTATTATTATTAGATAATCCATATACAGGTTTCAATCATCTACAACTTAGATGATTGACTTTAGGATACATTTTTCAATAACTTTCACTTAGACTAAAGCCAATCAGAATGATATCAAATATCCTATCTTCCACTTGAGTTCGTAGAACTCCTTAGTTTTGAAGCCTTAGCAGATGGGTCGGTCAAGTTTCCCTTTTTCATCGATCTTCCAAAAATTGATGTCATCCTGATCTAAAATCAAAGATGATAGCGATGCAGAATATGTTGGTCCTTTGGTTCTTTAGCCTGAGCTATAGCTCTAGTGCTACGATAGGATTGGACCATCAATGGAGGGTAACACTCCTAACCTGCTAATGAACCTCAATAACTACACAGCTTACATGATAGCATCATATGCCATGATGTTCTCTACATCACTAACTAAATAGGCTACAATATTCTGCTTGGAACCTTTCCAACAGATTGCTCCTACAATTAGGGTATGACCCGACACTTTCTTGCTGTCATCTTGATATGACTAAAAATTAAAATTAAAATATCCATAAGTTTTAAGTCAGTATCTCCATATTTGAGTCACTGGATCTTAGTATTTTTTAAATACTTAAGAATTATCTATACAATCTTTTAGTGGTTCTCACTTAGATCAGATTAGTATCTGCTTACTATCCTTAGTGAGTATACCATATCTGATCTTGAACATGCAAAAATTAGATGACATCCAAATCTTTATTCCTTGCAATGCTGGAATGTCATTTTCGATTAACATAATTTCATCCATAGACAACATAAGGAATAACACTATAAAATATTTTACCCACTTATAAATATAGGATTTATCTTTATTCATAACAAAGATATATATTCAAAACGTATGTTCGAAAATTGAGATGATAGTCAGATTGGCTTTATAGATCCTTATCTTTCCATCTGTGCTACTCTGATCCTTTTGAAAATTCATCCGCATCCAATGAATTTTATCCCTTTAGGTGAATCAACTAGTGTCCACACACTATTGATTTTCATGAACTTCAATTTGGATTATATAGCTCCAAGCTACTTTTCAGAATTAGACATCTGCATTACATTCCTATGGATGATCGGATCGTTGTTATTTTCATTGAGCTCAACAGGATCGCTATCCTGGATCAAGATACCGTAGTATCTATCCGGCTAACGTGGTACTCTACCGAATCCTCTTAAAGGTGCCACTTTAATGAGCTCTAGATTTAATCTGATCAAATCTGGTTCTGTAGGTTTACTAGATTGTATCGGTTTATTTTCTATCAGTCAAACTTCTTCAAGTTTAACTTAATAGGCATTAGTTTCTTTTCTAAGAAACTCCTTTTCAAAATAAATGCCCTACTGTTGATGAACATCTTATGTTCTTCAGCATGGTAGAATTAATAACTCTCAAACACCTATTAGACTAAGATCTAAGTTTATTTATGTGCAAACCTATGACATAGGTCGATCAACCCTAAACTCGAAGGCCAGAGAGTCTAGGTCTATGCCCGATCCATATCTCATATAGAGTCTTTACAATAGATTTACTTAGTATATATTTTAAGAGTAAAACAAGCAGTCACAAGAGCATAATCCTGAAACAGACAGACAAATGAATCCTATCATGGATTGAATCATATCTAACAAAGTTCAATTTCTTCTTTCAGATACACTGTATTCCAAAAAGAAATTCACTGAGAGAGAATGCTATTCTCTCCTAGATATGTCACAAACTTATTGGATAAGTATTCGCCTCTTCGATCTGATCAAAGAGTTCTAATATCTTTTTTAGTTTATTTTTTTATTTTATTATTGAATTATTTGAACATTTCAAATGATTCAGGCCAGACATCCCCATTCCCAGATAGGTTGTCTGTAAAAAATATTAATATTTTCCTCTAGCACTTAAGTTCATAGGTCCACATACATTACTGTATATAAGATTTAGAACTTTATCAGCTCCTTCATCTTTTTTAGTAAAAGATGATTTTGTCATCTTTCCAGGAAGACAAGACTCATAGGCTATCAATGATTCACAATCATTGATGTCAAGGTTTTTCTCTCAAGCTAACCTATTTATCCTATTCTTATCAAGATGACTAAGTCTATAATGCCAAAGATAGACATCCATGACATAATCTAACTTAGATGTTTATTAAATCTATACATTATACTTAATAGGTTGTATAAATGTTAAATATTATTTCTTTATTATCCATATATTATTATAATATTATTCATAATAATGTCATAATAATTTTTTTATTAATAAATGATAACCATCTCTAATCTAAAGGCCAATAAAGATCATATTTATCATAAACGATGGACAATAATGACAATCATTCAAAATGACATCTTTTGAAAATAAGTTTGATAATTTTTAAAGCTAGGATTGGAACAGAACTTCCATCCCCAATATTCAGCTATTTTTCATCATTTTTAAATATTTTACTTACCTATAGTTCTTGCAATAAATTGCATAGTACTACTAGTATCCAATATCTAAGTAGTAGAATTATATATAGAGAAATTTTAAGGTGTTATCATATAACATCTTTGATAAGCAACTCTTGCTTTTTTTTCTTGTTCAGCCTATTATGGTCAAGGAAAGTGGTTTAATTCTTCTTCTTATGATCCTGCTTCTAACATTAGAAGCACTCTACTTGTTTTGGGTTAACCTCGGACCATATATTTTGACTAGGCTAATAAGTTCCAGCATGAATCCATTCGTACTACTGAATCAAATTCAACTTTCGATATTAATTATCAAAGTTGGATCTCATAAGTCATCACTGTCTGATAGTGATTGGAGCAATTAGGGTTTAGCCTTATTCTATAAGAAAAGAGAACATACACCTAATGTATATGAATTATTTTAAGCCTAGAGACTTGGACTTTAGTCTTAAGATTCTCTCACTATTTTATTCTAATTAGTAGCCTCTACCTCCAATTCAAAAAATTACTTTAATTTTTTAGTAGGTACTAGTATCTACATAGACTGCATACAAGCCTAACTATGGTTGGTCAACCCATATACATCTAAGGGTAGGTTTATAATGAATTATTTCTTCAAACAACTTCTAGTAATTTAATTTTACACCAGAAATCTAATCAATAGGCTTGGGCCTCCACTATAAGGATTCGATTAGGTCCAACCATTAACATGACTATACTTGGTACATCTAACCAATATATGATTAAGTCCAACTATGGTTGGTCAACCTAACCATCATTAGAGAGGCACATCCAAGTCATCATATGATGAATGATAATTTCATTAGTCAACAAGCACCGAACCTATGGGCCTTCAATGATTATTGAGTTAATGGACCCATTATCAAACACCTTAATGAGAGGCTATGATTGAGTTATCTCCATAACTTTATCATTTTAAGGATCTAATAATTTTAGAAAATTTAAAATTATTTATGATTTAAGGATGGAAAGGACATGGACTAATTTGCTCCCATTGACTTCACCAAGTCAAATCCTTCCACTAACTTCTCAAGTCATTGATAAGGACTAGGATCAATTTTGATCCATAGGCACCTAAATCAGTCTCATAGAATAAAATCAGTCTCACTGATTTTCTATGTGACATGAGTTAGCACGAATCAGTGAGCAATCTAATCAAAACCTAGTTAACCGCATTGACCAGGTAAGTGAGATCGATGGAAGGGTCTGCTAAGGCTTATCTTAGACACCATAAAAAATGATCAGATAAGTAGACTATCAATTAAAAACTATCGATCTGAAAATGTCAGACTTATCTTAGACACCAATTGATTTATCAGTTTTGATTTGATTTGCCTAAAGATTCAAGCTTGACCATTGAGCCACGATTAGTATCCATTTATTAGATATATGGACTTTGATCAACTACAACTATTGAATTGATCTATAGAAATAATTTAATCCTAATTAACTATTAATTATGTTTGATCAATTTTTTAACTTAGTCTATATTTAATCAACCCTAATTCTAATCTAGTTAAGGACCTGATCAAAGCTAACCCATTATCCTTTAACCCATGTTTTATAAAATTATCTTAGGATCTTTAAATCACAAACCAAGATCCTAAATAATTACTTAATTCTTAATTAAGTTCAAAGCTTATGGATTTGGATTTATAGAATCTCAAAACTAATTTTTGATTTGATCATTTAAAATATTTTTAAATTATAAATAATTTATATTGAATCATATTCAATACATGGTTTTAGATCTGATTTATTTTAATATTTAGATCATATCTTAGGATTTTAAATTTAGAATTTTGCAGAAAGTAAGTTTTTAATTTAAATTTTATAAAATAAATATATCATATATATACATTCTAGATTCAAAATAAAAGATACATATCAATATATGCAATAATAGAATCTAGATCTAAACATAAAATATATTATATGGATCAGATCATAATCCATTTAAATTTAGATTTAAAATTTAAAAATAAATCATAAATTATTTTAGATCTTATCTAATATATTTATGATTTAGATTATTCAGATCAGTACATACTAAGACAACCTCTTTACTGTAAGGGATAAATCTTACAGCAGGACAACCTTATAGTAGTATGTGCAATCCGATATTATTTAGATCTAATCTAAATAATCTAAAATAGATCTAACATCTATTTAATTTTAGATTTAAAATTAAAAAATAAATCATAAAATTATTTAGATCATATCTAACTTATTCATGATTCAAGAATAGCTCAGCATATATTAGGACAACCTCTCCACGATAAGGGATAAATCTTACGGCAAAACAAGCTTATAGTAGTATGTGCGATCTTAAGAGTTTTATTTTTAAATTTATTTTAATATAAATATGATCACGTTATAAAAGAACTTAGATGCTCTGATACCACTGATGGAAAATATGCAAAATTTCATGCTTGAATTTTAAAATACTTTTGAAATAAATCATAGTGAAAGATACAGATTAAACTATTTAATCTATAAAAGTATGTAATTTAATTACTAAACCCTACATCTAAGATCTATAACATATCATAATATATTTTTAAATTAAAAAATAAATATTATGATATTGATCAAATCAATATCCTAGATTTAGAATAATTCTAGATCTAAACCCTAGATCGCATCTAGGTGAGAAAAGAGATCAAATCTCTTACCTTCACATGGGTTGAAAACTTCATGGTTGAATTTTGTTGTTGTCTTCAGAGCCATACATATGTCCGATCTCTATAGAGAGTCCACACGAAGATGCAACATAAATCGGAGGTTCATCAAACGAAGATCCGCTCGAAGTATTAGCTTCTCGCAGATTCCTCTTGATGGTTAATCTAAAAATTATTCTTCAGATCACTTAGATACTCCAAGAGATAAAGAATAAGAGAATAAATAAGGGAGAAATCTAATTCTTAGATCTTCCAAAAATTTAAAAATAAAAATAAAGAAAAACATCCTAAGAGAAGACAAATCTTCTCTTTCAAGACATCAATGATTGATGTCCTAAAAATATCTATATATTAGGACAAGAGGAGACCTTCTTCTCTAAGTTTTTTCCATATTTTCAGATCTAGAATTATCTAATTTTTTTCATAAAAAAATCTCATAAATAAATATAGAGAATAAGGGTTCTCAAAAAAACACTAAGAAAAGACCTTCTTCTCTCATCAGGACATGGTCAGATCTTGTCCAAAGATGATCACCATGCCCTAACACCTTGGAGCACAGATCCCCATGCCCTTTTCCTCTCTCTCTTAAATTTTTTATCATATAAAATACATAGAGGAGTAAGAAAGAAAAATACATAAAAGATAAATAAGAGAAGACAATCTTCTCTTACCTTTGTCCCTTCAAGACATCAACATTTGATATCCAAATGAAGACTTTTTCTCCAAAGAATATGGCGTCACCTTTCCTCATGCCCTTCCTCTCCTTTTTTTTGATCATATGCCAGGAATACATTAGGGTTTTGATGTCATCTCCTATCTAATAGGAGGTGCCACAAAAATAAGGAAGACTAGGTCAAATGACCTAGTCAAACTTAGAAGTTATGGGGCATCCAACTCTTGGATGCCCCTTCTCCTATTTTTTTCTGCATGAAGACCAGGGAATCTCGCACACACTAGGGAAAAAGGGTGACAAAAATATAAGGGTGGGTGTGGGAATAATTTTCAAAAGAGAAGGGAGGAGTTTTGGTTTAAATGGACTCCAAATAGAATCCTAGCCAAAACTAATTGCCATCTTTAACCAAGTCAAAAAAAATTCCAAATCAAACCAGATATGGGGTGTGGAGAAGCTCTTATTGGCATGGAAAACATCATGCAAAGATATGGAAATAAATATAGGGTGTGGGACCATTGGTGCAAGGGAAGAGTGAGAGTCCCAAGGAAAGAGTGAGAGTCCCAGTCCAATTGAGACTCCTCTTATTTGACAAGATCAAAACTATTTTGAATCTAATTTAAATTTTATTTAAACTAAATTAAATATAATCTAATTAAAGATTATCCTAGTCCAACTAGGAGCCCAATTAAATTAGATTAAATTATATTTAATTTTAATTTAAATTCTAACTTAATTAAAAATTAGGTGCACTCAAGTCCTAATTGAACTAAAACTTGTTCTTCCTTACAATTGGCTTATCCAATAAATCAATTAGACTTAATCCAATTAAGTCTAAATTAATTTTAATTAAATTTAATTCAATTAGACTTGATCTCAACCTGATTGCTTAATCAAATTGAGCTAATTACTAATTTAATTGCTAATCAATCCTCCTACAATACTTGCATTAGGTCAAACATCAATCGTATTGATAGTTTGACCTAAGAATGATTCTCAATCATCGATTAACCATCTAATCAAATTATAACCTCTAATGTGTATGACCCCATAGATTTGAACCTAAGTCGGTAGCGTAGAAACTAATTTCTATACCAATTAAAATGATCATCTAACAATGGTACCTGACATCCAGATAGATCAAATATATGTAAAGCAATATTCTTAGAATCCTGACCTATGGTTATCATATAATTAATCCCTTTGACTAATAATACTCAAGACAACTTCAAGTATGCTGTCAACACTCATACAAGTCATTTCTATTGTATTTCAAAATTTTGTAAATTTTGCGACTCCTCATGATGATTATCCAAATCTAGGTTTTGGTAAATTGAAACATACGAGACATTCACTTTCTGAAATTAATCAGAAGTGGTCAATTTTATTTTGACTCATACACCGACTTCATAAGTACTTGACTATATTCAAAAATCTTTTGAACCTATATTAGAAATACAGGCAGTCCGACATCAAAGTACAGTGAGTTGCTTGCAAGTCATCTGGTGATCTCAGATAGGAGAGACACTTATATCCATTGGCCTTAGCTAGCTACTCTTGATAGTAGAGTGCTACATTAATCACGTTCAGTGCAAATGTACGCTTACATCTCACCTAGATACCATATTAGTGTCTCCACACTACTTGGTTATAAGGACAACCAATCCATATAGCATACAGTGACCTACACTTGATAAGTTATCGTCTTTGTTAATAACTTATCATTTAGTCATGAATAGTATAAGAACCATCTGATAAATTTTTTTTTATTGATTGATTGTGGTTCTAAGAACTTTATTATAATTTAGGAATTCATTTAAGGAAGATAGAACTTTTATGATGAACTAGCCAAATAACTATTATTATTAGATAATTCATATATAGGTTTTAATCATTTATAACTTAGATGATTAGCTTTAGGATATATTTTTCAACATAAATAATATTAGTAACTTAATAATTTATACTCAAATAATTTAGTTATTATCAAAATCAATCCAAAATCAACAATCTCCTTCCTTTTTATGATAACAAAATTCTTTGAGTGTAATATTTTTTCATAATTTTAAAATGATATATACATTTAATCACATTCATTTAGATTTTATCAATTGACATATATTCTCCCTGAATATAATCATTATGTTCAATTTAATTCAAATTTTGTATCACTCCCCCTTACTTTGTGCCAAAAGTTTCAAATTTGTAATTAGTTCCAAATTTTTAAATCCAATTGAATTCCAGTTGTTACTTATTTTGGTTCTCAATCTTCATTCAGTTCATTCTTAAGTAATGCCCATTCTTCTCCCACTTAATTTTATTTCAATTGAGATTAATTTTTATACTCATTTTTTTTCCTTTTTGTCATTATCAAAAATTAAACATACAATATAAAAAGAGATTTGATCAAACATGAAAAGAGATAAATTTTATTTCATTGATTCATTTGATACAGTGCAAAACAAAAACAAACTTCATTCATTCATTCATAGATACAAAAATTTTAAAAATCTCAAAATTCTGAAGTTTGATCAATACATAGCATAAACATTCACAACCAAAATATTCTAGATGTTACTACATGTATCCTATATACATCCTAATCTAAACTAGACTCTGAAGGGTCGGAGGAGGCTGGGTCCATAGGTGCTGAAGAAGTTTGGTGAACACTTTTCTTACAGCATTTTCCATCAGTGAAGAGAGACCACTAAAAATTCAATCATAAATTCTATCAGACACGCGCTGCAGAATCTCCTCAATCTGATATTCATCGAGTCTAACAGTGGACGAAGATGGAGCAAGCGCAAGATGCTATGGCATGGGCTCTAGCACATTTCTTTCTTCTCCTTCCTCATCTAACCTCACCCAGTTGCCATTTACCTTTTTGAATTTCATTCTATGCATTGATTTCAGATTATATGTATCATAGTGCTGCAATTTCTTTCTAGGTTCTCCCTCTAAGCTAACTCCAAAATTTTGAAAGACTAAGGTTAGAAACATCCCATAAGGTAGAGCAGGCTTTTTCCTTTGAGATGTTTCTTGCATCACTTTCAAAATCAGGGCTGGAAGATTAAACTTTTCTCTCATCAATATGTGATACATAACTGCTATGTCATTTTTTGTTCTGAAAATCGAATTTTCCTACTCTGAGGATAAGAATTCTAGTTGAAATGTGATGTAAAAGTCTATGCTCCACTGATAGATCTCTAGCATAAATTTTCTTAAAATGCATAGCATCATCTCTACCAAATAGCCAACGCAACCCACTTGCTCGATCATCAAGTCTTTCAACTCCTTTAGTGGGTGCGCTAAGCAAGCTACCTAGTTTTTCTACTGTTAAGTTTATCTTGACTTTCTTTACTTTTGTTTCAAACAAATTTGGTCTAACCCTAGCATTACTATAGAACTCCCTTGCAAGGTTTGGATATGTTGGAAGATTGATGCTAGAACATAAGTATTCCCAACCTTGATACTTCAAATACTCTCCAATCTCAAATCCTTCACTTTCCAAAAATTTAAAATCCACTCTTCTAGAGGTTGTTACTGCCCTAGAGGAGAAAGGCATGGGTGTAGAAGAAGGAGATGGAGGGGATTCCGGAGAGGGAGGCCGAGGAGGTTGAGCGGAGCTTCCGGAGGGGGTCAAGAAGGCTAGGACGACCTAGAGGGAGAAGGACGGTCTTGATGGAACTTTGTTCTTCGTTCATCACTGTGAATCCCTCTTCTTGGTGGCAGAACATAACATTCGTGCTTAATCCAAGGTCTCAACCCTCATTTCTTAGGCGCCAAAGATATAAAATCTCCCTCAAAATCTCGTGGAAATGGGTTTCTAAGGATTTGTTTTGGGGTTCCTAGGATTTTCTTGATGGATGGCTAAGAGGCAAATCAAAAAAACCCATTGGTTCTTCAGTTTTAAAAAAGAACTCCTGATAACTTAGCCAGTCTAGTTTTTTTATGAAGAAAAACTAAGTCAGCCTAATACTAGGTCGACTAAGTCTTTTAGAAAAGAAAAAATGGGATGGCTTAGTTTGGCACAAAGCTAAATTTTCTAAGTTTCAAGGGCCAGAAAATATGCACTTTATCATACCTTTCTAAATAAAATAAAATATGAACAAATTCAAGAAAATTCATTATATGAAAATCAATCATTTTAACATAAAATGCTCATTTAGTTGTTTTAGCAAATTGGATCAAATAAATCTAATTATTTTTTTATTATACAAAATCTTTCTTTATTCAAAGGTTTAGTAAAAATATCAACAACTTGATTTTCAATTGGCACATATTCAAGGATTATATCATTATTTTGAACATACTCTCTAATAAAATGATGTCTTACTTCTATATATTTTATTCTTGAATATGATATAGGATTTTTGGTTAAAATTATAGCACTTGTGTTGTCACATCGCATAGAAATATTATTATAAGTAATACCATAATTTTTAGTTGTTGTTTGATGCATCATAGTTGAGCACAACAACTATCAGCAGTAACGTATTCGACTTTCACCATAGATAAGGCTACTAAGTTTTTTTTCTTGCTAAACCAAGAAAATAAATTTACTTCTAGAAATTGATATATATCACTTATACTCTTTCTATCTAAACAACAACCAACAAAATCTGAATCACTATATCCAATTAAGTCTAATGAAGATTGTTTAGAGTACCATAGACCAACATCTTGAGTATTTATTAGATACTTAAAAATTTTTTTAATAGCTGCTACATGTGATTCCTTAGGATTTGATTGATAACGAGCACACATGCATACACTAAACATTATGTCCGGCTTACTTGAAGAAAAATCTAATTCTTCATTGCAGGATCGTTTAGATCTGATCAGATCTGAGGTAATTTTTTCTACAAAAATTTTTATAATCTAATTAGATCTGAGAGTTCTTAAATCTAATCGAGATGATTTGATATTAAAAATTAAAAATTAAATTAAATTAGATTTAATTTTAAGTACCTGATTGGGTAATCTAATTATCCTATGATGATCCTAATCATTCCTGAGATTCTGGAAGGAGCCATGCATGCGCCTGACCTCTACCAATATCCACTCAGGCAGGATCTAGATATCTTCTCTTCATAAATCTTTTTTCAAAAGATCAGATCTAAATCTGATCTGTAAGTCCTTTAAAATAATTTTTGAAGGTAGCCCGTCCGTCTCACGAACACCATCGTCTAGATGTTGAATCTTATGCCAAAATTTTTGGATCTTCTTCTCTGATTTATGCCCAACTTTTAGCATGTAGAAGAGGGAGAGAGAGAGAGGATCAAAGGGGGTGTGGGATATGGTAGGGGTGACAGCAACTTGGGCGGGGAAAAATATTTCATGCAATCCTTGCTCTTTGACGTGAGAAAGGTTTTTAAACCCAACACCACATAGAGTCCCATTTGATCAAAATAACTCATTTATTTTATCGTTAGGACTCAAGGACTTATTGTCCACATAGAGCACTAGATCTCATCTAATTTTTACACCAAAAATCAATCAAAAAGGGGGTGACATGAGTAGATAAGGAAGAGTCCATAGCGCCTAAGACTCTTCCCTCAAGAGTTTGATCCAAATCAAACTCTATCAAAACCCAGTCAAAACACCACCATAAATAATGAAATTTGGCACACCCATTATATGATCAATCTCTATCACATATCTAAAAATTAGAGCAAAATATTTTTTAGAGAATTTTCTAGAAGCATCTGATCAAGTGATCCTTAATTCTCTCAATTAGGTCAACTTTTGACCCTAATTCAATTGCACTAGGAATGGATTTAATTTCTATAATTAATCTGACCTGGATTGATTCTAGTTAGATGAAAATAAATCCATCCAAGATATAGAAATGAGTCAAATCAAATTTGACTCGGTTGCGATGAATCAGAAAGATTACAGAAGAAGAAAGCCAGGCTCAATCGTGTGCTAGCACGATTATCTTGAACCTGATTGGATCTAATCCAAATCAATCGAACTGGATTAACTCAATTGATGATATCTAGACCTAAATCCTTATTTATATGATTCAGTTAGATTTAGTTTTGTATGGTAATATGTCGCGATCTCTATCATCAATATCATCGAAATATCTTTCGATGGATCAAAACTTTTTTTATTCATACAATTTGATTGATCGATCATCAAAATCATTCTAATTGCTTCCAAAATCCACTAGTGACATCTAGCAGTATATGATGGCAATCCATTAGAATTAAAAGCGAATCTCTCAGTGTAGCTACCTGTGTGATTGGGTTCTTCTATCTTAAGTCCCAATAGGATTAGGGTTAAGGTGAACTCATCAAACCCAACATCCAGATCTAAATTGAATCTAATCCAAATCTAATTGAATCTAATCCAAATCAATCGAACTGGGTTAGCTCAATTGATAACATCCAGATCTAAATTCTTATTTATGTGATCCAATTAGATTCAATTTTGTATGATAATAAGATATATCATGATCTCTATCATCGACATCATTAAAACATCTTTCGATGAACCAGAATTTTTTTGATTTATATAATTAGAATGATCGATCATCAAAATCATTCTAATTGCTCTCAAAATCTACCAATGACACCTAGTAGTATATGGTGACAATCCATTAGAACTAAAAGTAAACCTCTCAGTGCAGCTACCTATGTGATTGGGTTCTTCTATCTTGAGTTCCGACAAGATTAAGGTTAAAGTGAACTCGTCAAACCCAACATCCATCATATAAATTAATTATTTGATTTGAGTCCAATGTGAAATCCTAATAGAAACTCTTTCTATTATCTTCACTCTATCATGGTTATGGGCTTAAGAATTCAATCTCATGATTATCATAGGACTACTCATCTACCGAGGTAGATAGATCCCCTATTGATGAAATTCAATTCCTACAATGAACACGCTATAGCTAACATACACCTTAAGATTTTGAATGGCTAGAAGATTGAGTTATGATATAGTCAAACTATAACATCCTCAAGGTGAACTACCGATGCACCTTAGGTCAAAGAACCAGACACACCACTATAACATCAAGCTAGTCATCAATGAGAAGGTAGACTTTCTTATGACTGCTCGAGGTGGTCATGCTTCGTGCCCTCATTCTCTAACGAGTATCTGTACTCTCACTCTGGTGTCTCTACACCATAGACTTAAGATTTGTCTATCCTAAGAAAGTAATCATACATCAATCTTCTGGATCGATCATCATCCTCGTGATGATTCTACAATCGAGAGTAATTTATGAGTTAATTATGAAAATTCATGTCTTAAATTTTCAACTCTTGAAAATTTGAATTGTCATTACCATTAACTCAAAAAATATATCATAGATACTTTAAATACACACTGTGATAGAAAATAATTTTTTTATTAATTTATAATCAAAATTATAAAATTATTCTTAGAAGTATATTACAAATGTCAATCAATCTAGCTTCTAGGGCACACATCTAACATTATTTACAGTTAAATATAGCAAAGATCCAATCATATCTCGATATAGCTAGGGATCTACTATTTTTTTTTTTGGATCTTGATCAAGCTTGCAACTTATGCTCATGAGGGTGCCACTTTCTTTGATATTCTTCATTCCAAATTTTTTAATATTTTTTGATGTATTTACTTTGGTTGATAAAGATCCCCTCATTTGATTACTTGATTTGGAGTCTAAAAGAAAAGTTGAGCTCTTCCATCATACTCATCTCAAACTCATCCTGCATGAGACTAGCAAATTCTCTACACAAAATCTTATAAGTAGCACCAAATACAATGTCATCAACATATAATTATATAATCAATAAATCTCTTAATTTTTTTAATAAATAGTATTTTATCTATATTACCTCTCTTAAAATCATTGTTTAGTAGAAATTTACTCAATCTATATTATATCATACCAAGCCCTAAGTGCTTATTTTAATCCATATAAAGCTTTCTTAAGTTTATATACATGATTAGATAACCCTTGATTTTCAAACCTTGGAGGTTGTTCTACATAGACTTCTTCCTTAATTAACCAATTTAAGAATGCACTCTTCACATTCATTTGAAAAAGTTTAAAGTTCATGAAGCATGCAAATGCTAAGAGCAATCTAATAGCTTCAAGTCTAGCTGTGGGTGTAAATGATTCATTAAAATCAATACCCTCTTCTTGATTGTATTCTTGTGCAATTAATCTAGCCTTGTTTCTAATTACATTATCCTTCTCATCAAATTTATCTCCAAAGGTCCATTTAGTACCAATTACTAAAAAGTTTTTAGGTCTTTCAACTAATTTTTAAATTTTATTTCTTTCAAATTAGTTTAATTCTTCTTGCATTGCTAATATCCAATTTGGATCTTTTTTAACTTTCATTATATTTTTAGATTCAAAATATGATATAAAGGCAAAATGATTTATAGCTTCCCTAAGAGATGCTCTAGTTCTAACATCATAAGATGAATCATCTATTATTAATTCTTTAGGATGATTATGATCATACCTCTATTTCTTTGGTAAGTTGGATGTACCTTGTTCATCTTGAGATTGTGGCAACTCTTCTTCAACCTCTTGCTCTTTGTCTTTTTTTTCTTGAGAAGGAGTATCTTCAAATGATATATCTTTAAATTTTTTTTAATAATTTTTGCATTCACATCAAGCTCTTGTTCTCTTATTTTAAGAGAGTTAGTTTCATCAAAAATAATATGTATAGATTTTTTCATAATTAATGTTCTTTTATTAAATACTCTATATGCTCTACTATGTGATGAATATCCTAGAAAAATTTTTTCATCAGATTTTACATCAAACTTTTCTAGTTTATCTTTACCATTTATTAAAATGAAACGTCTACATCCTAAAATTTTAAAATATGAGATATTAGATTTTTTTCTTTATAGAGTTCATATGGAGTTTTTTTTAGAATTGATCTAATTAATGCTCTATTTAGTATATAGCATACGATGTTAATAGCTTCCGTCCAAAATTATTTTGGTAGATTGCTTTCACAAAGCATGGTCTATGCTATTTTAATTAATATTTTATTCTTTTTTTCTACTATTTTATTTTATTGGGATGTCCTAGATGCTGAAAAATTATAATTAATTTTATTTTAAAGCAAAAATTTTTAAACTTTTGATTTTCAAATTTCATACCATAATCACTTCTTATATATAAAATATTATTTTTATTATTATTTTATTAAATAGATCAACAAATATATCAAAAGCATTATCTTTATGAGATAAGAACAACATCCATGTATATCTTGAAAAATCATTGATTATAATAAAGTCATATCTTTTTCCTCCAAGACTAGTAGTTAAAATAGGTCCAAATAAATCCATATAAAATAATTCTAGAGGCTTAGTAGTTGAAACATTTTTTTTTTTATTTGAAAGAGGATTTTGTTTATTTTCCAAGTTGGCATGCTTTGTAAACTTTGTTCTTTTCAAAATTTATCTCAGATGAACCTTTTACTAAGTCAAGTTTAATCAATCTAGCCAATGAATCCATGCTTACATGACCTAATCAATTATGCCAAATCTAACTTGATCCATTTATTTTAACATTCATAGCAACAAGATACTCAATGTTTTCATTTTTAAGTTCATCAAGATCAACAATATAAACATTTCCATATCCTTTTCCTGTGAATTTAATGCCATCATCTAAAAAACTAGTTATAATATAATGAAATGATTTGAATGAAATATTAAAGCCTTTATCACAAAGTTGACTTATGCTAAGCAAGTTATGCATTAATCCTTCAATATATAAAATATTTTCTATGCTAGTAGAGGGTGTTATCAAGATATTATCGAAATCAATAAATTTTTCTTCATCATTATCTCCAAATGTCACACCACCTCCATCTTTAGCTTTAAGAGAGATAAATTATGATTTATCTTCCATCATGTGCGTCAAGCATCCGCTATCAAGGTACCATCTTCTTTTAGCTCTTATGGATGCCAAGCACACCTATACAAGTGATCAAGAAAACTTAGGTATCCAAGCTAACTTGGGTCCTTTGAGGTTAGCATAAATAATTTCTTTTGGAATCCAAACTTATTTTATTTTTGATTTGCTTGAATTAAAGATTTTGCATTCAATAAATTTATGTTCAATTTTATTACATTTATAACATGTAATGCTTCTACCATAATTTTGAGATTTTGTATATGCATTCTTTAAGAATTTTTGCTTTCTTGATGAATTATACCCTATACCAGTTTTATCAAAGGCCATTTTTTGATTCTCAATAATCTTCTGCAAATTTTTAGAACTTAGCATATATCTATCTACTATAGACCTTAATCTAGTCACTTCATCTTGTAAGGATACAATCTTTTCATTTGATTTATCTAAATTACTTTATATTTCCTTCATGTTTTCTTCTATTTGAGCTTTATTTATTTTTAAGGATTAATTCTCTTTCTTTAGTTTTTTGTTCTTATGAGATAGCTTTTTAAAATCATAAAATAAATCATTAAAAGCTTAATATAATTTCTTAATTATAAATTCAAAAATTGAATTATCATTATTTACCTCATCCTCCAATGCCATAAGATAAAGATTGGCTTTTCTTCTCTTAGACATTCTTTTTCACTTGAAGGAGAATCTTCATCATTACTCCATGTTGCTTTTAATACTTTCTTCCTTGATTTCTTTGAGCTCTTCTTCAACAATAGACAATCCATTCAAAAATGTCCGAGCTTTTTACATTCATAGCAAATAATTTGATCTTTCTTTTTTTTTTCTTTTCTTTGCTACCCTTGCTATAACTTCTTTTCTTTGGTTCAAGCTTCTTCTTTCTTCTCATGAATTTCTTGAACCTTCTAGTGATTAGCATCATTTCTTCATCATCCTTTGAGTCTTCTTTGAAGTCACTTTTCTCTTCATACATGGCAGCAGCTTTGAGTACAATACTCTTTTTTTTCTTCACTTTTTTCTTCTTTTTCTTGATTCATGTTTAGCTCATGGATCATGAGTGAACCAATCAGCTCTTCTAATACAAGACTATTTAGATCCTTCATCTCTTGAATGATAATCATCTTTGGCTTCCAATTCTTTGATAAAGATCTAAGAATTTTGCGCATGATATCACTGTCAGTATAATCTCTTCCAAGACTTTTTAAACCATTTAGAATATCAGTGAATCTTATGAACATTTCACTGATAGTTTCATGTGATTTCATTTTAAATAGTTCATATTTGTATACCAACATGTTTATCTTTATTTCTTTGACTTGACTAGTACCCTCATGGATGACTTCAAGTCTATCCCAAATTTTTTTGGTGGATAAACATGTTGATATCCTATTGAACCATTAGCATCCAAAGTATAATATAGTACATTCATTGCTTTGGCATTAAGTTGAGCTTTCTTTTTATCATGTTCATTCCAATCTTTTTCAGATTTTGGGGTGGATACTCCATCAACTATAATTGTTGTTGTGTGAGGGCCTAACATTATGACATTCCACATGTCATAATCTTGTGCTTGGATGAATATTCTCATTCTTGCCTTTCAATACGTATAGTTAGTTTCATTGAATAGTAGGGGTCTATTGGTTGATTGTCCTTCAACTAATAAAGTTTCAATTGGGGTTGTCATTTTATCTTTAGCTCTTTGATAAATAGGTCAATAACTAATATTTGAGTACCTACTTTGATACCACTTGTTGCCTAATGATGGCTATCCAAGAGTGGAGGTGAATTGGATATTTAAAATTTAAACTTTGAGATATGAGCGATTAAATTATTCAAGAGCTTAGTACAACAAACTATGTGATGTGCAGTGGATGAGAATTATAAAGTGGATGAGAATTTTATAGTGGTTCGGTATCAAACTCAGTACCTATGTCTACTTTCTAAATAAATTACTTAGAAATTTAACTATAATCACTTAACTTGATTACAGTCCGATTGTTTTACTTAAGCTCATAATTCAATCTAGTTGATTTTATCCTTGGCTTACCAACTACAACCATACAATGATTATTTTTTCGGCTAACAATCAATTTTGATTGATTTTAACTTTGGCTCACTAATCAAATCATACAATGTCCAACTCTAAGCTAGAACTAATCCAAATTTCTCATCCAAAAAAACTTAAAATAAAAATAAAAAATATAATTAACACAATCTAAGACAAACTCTTTGAAGCTTAAGAGAAAAATTTCTAAGCAGCTTTGCTTGTAGGCTTGATTTCTTCTCTTTGAATGCTTGAAGAAAGTGGAAGATGATCTTTAATGTCAATAGGCTGACTTCTCTCAGATTGAAGATGATGGAAGAATAGAAGTATATCTGTTAATCACTCCTTCCTTTCACTATTTAGGTTACACACTTGAAAATTCTAAAAAATGATTGCTTAAGAGCTCTTATATGCTCAAAAAGATATCTTTTATATTCAAAAATATTTTTTTATATATTTCTAAGATTTTCCATCACTACAAGTCATCTAAGAGGACTTCAAAAAGTGATTTAGCCATTAGAGATCCAAAAATAGTCATTGGGAGGCATGTGGGATGAAAAAGCTACGAAATCAGAAACTAGCCATTACAGTCACTAGGTTGGCTCAGTTTTTGACTAGGTCGACTCAATCATCATTGAGTCGGCTTAGTTTTTAGTTTAGGTGGCTCAGTTTCAGTGGATCAAAAGTAACAGTTTCTATCTTCCACCATCTACTGAGATTAGGACGGCTAAGTTATCACTGGGTCGGCTTAGTTGAAAACTAGGTCGGCTCAGTCTTCTGGGTCTTCAAAATATATCTTTTTATACTTTCTATCTTCTGCTTCCACTAAGACTAGGTTGGCTTAGTTTTGGACTGAGTCGGCTCAGTGTACTTGCTAAGCATGCCAAGAATTGTTTGTCAATCTTTCTTCTCCAATTTAATTTGTATACTAGACTTGCCTTCTTGACTTGATTTTATCTTTATTAAACTTCTTGAAGAATGTGTCCAATCTTGAATTTCTTCTCTCAAATCTTGAGTAGTGATTTTTTACTTAGGTGTGGAAAAACATTTGAAATTTGCCAGCATTTGAATTTTACAACTATATAACCTCATAAACAACATTAGTAACTTAATAATTTATACTCAAATACTTTTATTATCATCAAAATCAATCCAAGGTCAATAGATTTTCTTCTCTCAACTCAAGACCCTCTATGAGGACCTGAAGTAAGAAGTTTGGTCCTTCCTCATCAGTTAAGCCTCTCGTCGAGTTTCCATCAGATGATGAGTCGATGGTTTAGGTCTAGGCTTAGTTGTTTTCACTTACACTTTGCTTTGGTAGCATTTAGCTTTCCTGTCTTTCAACTATTATACTTTGGATACTATCTTTGATGTATTGTTTAGAGCTATTTTTTGTAAACAATACATACTCTGTAATGATCATAGCTATGTAATGAACAACTACTTTGATACTATAATGCTTTATGCATTGTTCTATTTTGCTGATGACAAAAAGGGGAGAAAAATAAGATATTGAGCATATTGATATTGAGCATATTAAAAATGTTGAAGATATTGAGCATAATGAAAAAAAGAAGATATTGAGCATAATGAAAATATTGAAATGTTGAAATCTCAATTTTTTTAAAAAAACTCAATTTACATAAATTAAATTCCCTTTAACATTTTTTTTAAGCAAGAACTCTAGTTAAGGGGAAGCATTCATTAAGCCAAAGTCAAAACATGCATGTATAATGAAAGGAAGAATTCCCCTTGAATTAAAAACTTCATAAGCTTCTGCAAATTTTCTTAATATATATTATGATACCAAGTTGTTAGGACCTTAGTCCCTAACTAACTTCCCAAATTATATAGTGCATATAGTTAAGGATCATGTTATTCTTGAAAATTTTGTTATCCTCTTGATACTTTAATACTTAAAGTAGTACATTACTTTAATTTGAGTAAACGTTATATTATCCATTCATCTCTATGCTCAATATTTTATCATCATCAAAAAAGAAAAAATTGTTAACTCTAAAAATAATTTTGATGATCACAAAATATTAGAGCATAAATTTAATATAATATCTTTCAAGTCTACCATAAGAGTATTTTTGTAGAAAGAAAATACTTTTGAAAATGCTTAAAAGTACTTGAGAAGCATTTGAGCTAAGAAGAATCAGTTTGGAGTTGAATTACTTGAGAAAAGCCAATTTGAGAAAGTTGAGTCGACTCAAGGGCTAGACGAGTCGACTCTGGCATGTTCTAGAACTAGCATGTAGTAGTGGCATGCCTACGAGTTGCCTCATGGATAAGGGGAGTTGACTCTTTCAGGAAAACAAAAGGCAGAATTCTGGCACAGGCAAGCGAGTTGAATGATTTTCCAGACGAGTCAGCTCTCTTAAAGGATACAAAGAAGTGATTTTTTAGGACCTACAGGCGAGTCGACTCATTTCCTAGGAGAATCTAACTCATATCCCAAGCAAGTTGATTCATATGGTCTGTGAGTTGACTCCTGAGCTCTGATAGGTTCAAATGGCTAGTTCTGCAAAATGTCTGTTTCATTTAGAACTTTTTCAAATAATTAATTTTCATCTCCAACAATCAAAAATAATCAAAAGGGCTTTAAAAGGCTTCAAACTTCAAGGGAATCAATAGAAGACAAGAAAGAAATTAAGTAATCAAAGAGAAAAAGAAAGAAAGCCCATTTTCAGCACTTATTGTATTCAAGTGAATTCAACCACTGCCAACTCAGATTTTCTTGAGATTTATGAGGACATTCAAGAGCAAATAGAGAGCCATAATTGCAAGCATTCAAGCCAACATCAAGCAAGTTTCATCGACAATAAATCAGCTCATTCAAAAAAGCTTTTATGTGTTGTAAAAGTTTTTCTTTTTTAAATTTCTGTAACAAGTTTCAGTTGGACTGAAACTTAGGGATAGGTTTGATCCAAACCTTAGAATTGGATTGTGAGCCTTGATTAAGACTTGTAAAGGTGGTGATTAGTTAATCTGATAAAATTAATTGGATTGTTTGTCAGTCTAGTATAAATAAATTACTGTATTTTACTGGAATATAGTGAAATTTTCAAAAAAAAACTTAAGAAGTAAACGTAGGTACTTGAAGTATACCGAACCACTATAAAAATTCGTTGTATTTGTGCGTGGTTATATTTCTTTCTGTTGTGCATTTATTTTTTGATTGCATTCACCGCACTTCACTTGAATTATCTTACAAAATAGCACATACTTGCTTAAATTTTTAAAACCCAATTCACCCCTCCGGTTCCAGCCTCTTGGGTTGTCCGGCTAGGCAACAAATGCATTATAGTACATTCAAATACCAAATCTGAATACAAAGGACTTGCTAATACTACTGCTGAACCAATTTGGATTCAATCTTTACTCTAAAAATTTGGTATATCACTCTCTCAAGCCCCTATATTTTGTTGGGACAACTTATCCATCATATATCGCACTGGTAATTCCATGTTTAATGCTTGGGCAAAGCATATTGAAATTGATTTTCATTTCGTTCGAGAGATGGTGGCTTGACATCAGCTCCATATTCAATTCATCTCCTCCAACAACCAACTCATTGATATATTTACCAAAAGGATTTGACAGTAACATTTCAAGCTTTCGATGGTACCCTCCTTAGCTTGCAATGGGGGTGTTGACAATATATTCAGCTTTATATCAAGCCATATATCAAGGATCCATCGGAATTTGAATTTGAATTTTGAATTTTGAATAGCATAAATGTAAGAGGAAACCTAGGGATCCATTTATTATTTCTTTCTATCTATGTATCATCATGATTATAATCTCTTGTACATTTTTAATCATAAATATACATGACCACATCACAAGACTGAGATAGGAAAAAGTTTTCCACGATATTTTCTTCCTACATATTCTTCTTTCCCACAATATGAATATGATGCAATATATGATAAACAACATTACTTACATAATAGTATAAATTTAGCTTGCCATGCTATAATAATTACTATTATATTATATCTATTAGTACAATATAACAATATTATTACAATAATATTATATTTATTATAATAAGTAATTAATATTTGTTATACTACTCCAAAATTAGTATTACAATATTGTTAATATGATATCATATTATATTATGATACTATATTACAATATTAATATTATATTATATTGATATCACTATAAAATATTATGATGTTCAACATTTCATATTATATTTTAATGTTAATATTTTAATGTGATATCAATATAGAAATTTTTATATATTATGAGAAAATAATATCATAACATGATTATTTAATATTAACATAGCATTTAATATATCAAAATATTATAGTTTACAATAACGACATATAATATATTTTATTTATATTATATTTGTTAAATAATATAGTGTGTTGCAATATCACAATAATCTAACATAAAATATATAATTTTATTCTTCAATATTGTTATTGCATTAAAATATCATTGTATTATATATTATATAATATAATATATAATGTTCTCTTTAATATTGATATTATATGTAAAATATTAATGACATAATATAAAATATATCATACCAAGCTAAGGATAATTTTGAAAACTTATTTTAAGTTTCAGCTTACTCTCAGAATTTTGACAGCTAAATAGAATATCATATAACTGCGTAGCACAACCATACCACCTAGGATAGCTTTGCTTGCTACCATTTTTCTTATACTCCTGCCAGATGCCACCATGAAGAAAAGCTTATGATATTTGTACCGATAAAGATGTCAGCAGGAATGCTTATGTTTAATCTATATCTTGAGGCATTGATCAGAATTATGAGAAATTACAAGATTTCAACAACAGAGACAGGCACATAATCAATTATAAAGCTGGCTCTATATATAGTTGAGATGAGAAAAAGTGTGGCACATAAAGGCAATCTTTTACATAGAGTTCCGAAGAAACTCAAGCAAGCCATGCGCAATATAGGTAGATAGTCTTTAGGCTGCATTGACTGCATGATAGCAATTAAACAGAAATAAAAATTATATGCTGCACTGCATGCACCAACATAGTCATTTATTATACCAATCATCTCAACTCGTTTCCATGGGCCAATCATCAACATGAGCATGCAGTGAATAAAGCCAACAAGAATGTACGGCCCTGGTGGTGCACATGACACAAAGATATTAACCTATCATGTTCAGAAAAGCCACCTCGGCTACATTCTGGAACTGTAGTTTTACCTTGTCCCATTCCGTCATGTTATCGTGTGCCACAAAACTCATCCATCTGAAGAAGTAAGCTACTCTGTAAGCATGAAGCATAACATAATTTTACTTTTGAATGAAAGCTTTAAACCGGATCCTGTTCATTGATGCTTGCTGCCATTTGGTCTACCACACACATCATAAAGCGTTTCTTTATTCCACATGATGGTACTGATAAGGAAAAAAAAAAGGCATGAACATATTTCTAAAATAAGTCACACTTATGCTTGTCATATTGCTGCATATAATAACCAACATGATGCTCAAGGAAACCTATACTTATGAATTTGACCTTCCGCTAGCATCCCTCCCTTTTGATACCAAAGGTTTTTGAGACTCCGGCAGGTGATCCACGTACAAGGCATGTATCATTTCCACATAATGATTGATCTTTTCTTCTTCCCAGTCATCAGTTTTTATGGGTGAGAAGTATTTCACTGTGATAGGTGCTGGTCTGACTCGCAAACTGTTCTTCCTCCAAGCTAGATGGGTACCCGTCAGCACCATTGGAACTATCGGCAACCGTGTCTGAAGTGCTATGTGAATAAAACCCTGCAACAGAAAATGAAGAAACGAGAAGCACAAGCAGAAGAATAAAATGGATAAACATACAAATATACACGCATGTTATGATCGTTACCTTCTTAAATGGAAGCAGCCTTCCTGTTTTCGATCGAGTACCCTCTGGAAAAATGATCAGCGATAAGTTTTTCTTGACAACTGCTCGAGCTACCTGAGCTCAAGAACAAAAGTTCAATAAGAATCACATAAAAAGACATGATAAAAAAGATATGGCTGTCAGATGCAAAGATAACCTCTTTAATTGACTCAATGGCAGCGGATGGGTTGGACCGGTCTATTCGCTGATGGTTTGCCAATACATAAAGCTGCCCAAAGAGTGGGTACCAAATGATCTGGACAATTAAAACATGCAGTTGTTCACAATATTCTAATCGAAACTCATGGTGCTTGGAATTCTTTTTCTTCAAGTTTCCTTCAAAAATTACTAATAGATTTAAGGAGAGCCTGATACATGAGATAATACTGAAATAAAAAGCAAATGGATTTAGGAAATTATAGGAGTTGAATGAATGTATATCACTAACCTCTTTTTTTGCTATGGTAACGGTACCCTTTGGAATCAACCACATGATGAGAAAAATGTCTACAAGTGATGCATGATTACAGATGTAGATGGCCCTTGTGTTCGAGAATTCAGAACCTTCTATTGTTATTGGGTTCCCTAAGATCCACATCTGTAGACATAAGATGAACCAAAATCATAAGAGATGATGCATGACAATCATCAGCAAATTAAACAAGCATCACCACAACCATAACCATGAACATAACCATCTAGCCTTTCCCTAATAATGAAAATAGATGTAGCAGCTACACACAATCATACTCTCACACTGTGAGAAGACACCAACCAAAGACTATATACCTCCATAATGTGGAAATCTGACTTAAAACAAGGTTTTTAATCATAAGAGACAAATGCACAATAACCTTAATTGTAAATCAAGGTTTGTGATCTCAAAATGCACGGTTGGCATATCTATACGCATGCATGATTGCATCTGCATATGCATGTGTTGGGGGTAAAATTATCCCCGCCGAAGACATGACCATATCCAATATTGCCAATCCCCTGCATCATGAACTAGATCTTTTCCACTAAATCTGCAAACCGCCGAACCCTGTTGGTTAGTTCGGCGGCATCCAACCCTACCGCATAATGATTGAACCCCTTTGCTAAGCTCACTGACTACCAATCCCCAACTTGCTAAGATCAACGGCCACCAAACCCCACTCAATCTCTATTCGAGTTCGACGTTGCGCGACCTCGCCAGTCCCCAACATTTCCTTCCAGGCTCAGCATCATTTGGTCTTGCCTCCAGCCAAACCCTAGTCCCCCCTCAGTTCGGAATCATCCGACTTTGCCTCCAGCCGAACCATGGTCCCCCTTGAGTTCGGAATCATCCAACTTCGCTGCCAATCAGACCCTAGTCCCCCTTGAGTTCAGCGCCATACGATCTCGCCACATGGAACCTCCAGTTCCACCTAAGTTCGGTGTATTCTGACCCCCTTGCATAATGATCAGTCCCCTTGCTGAGTTCGATGACTATCAATTCCAGCTTGGTAAGACCGCAGCCCACCGAACCCTACTTCGGCTCCCTCCAGACTTAGCTAGGTTTGGCGCCTTCCGACTCTAGAACTCGCCGAACCCTCCCACTCCCTTTAACTTCAATGCTACCCGATCTCACTGCTGGTGACCTTCAAGCCCACCTAAGTTCGGTGCCGTCCAACAATGCTATGTGCTGACTCCCCTCTACGAACCCGGCAACTGCCGATCCTCCCCTGGTGCCAACCTTGTTGATGACTGAACTCAGCTCCCTGTCGGCCTCAACTCGGCCCAATACAATCTGCTCTAGGATTCCTACATTTTATTTTCAAATTGGCGCAACTGTCATTTTCAAATTGGCACAAAAATTGGCACAACTGTCTTGCGACAGCTGGCCATGATCTTGATAAGGCAGCTCTAACCGCCTGATTCCAAAAATCTTAGCCACAAACGTCGGCTGTCACGCCCGATCCGGTCGGGACCACCCATGGATGGCACCTCACAAACGGCTCTGACCCCTATCTATAAATAGGGGACTCAAAGGGACCCTCAAGTATAATTAATTTCTCTCTCGCATGCTCCATTTCTATTCCAAAATCCTGACTTGAGCATCGGAGGATCCCCATCGAAACCACCTCTAGTTAGAACTTTTTTGTAGGTCTCACCGCCAAGAGACTCAATGCTGCCCACTCCAGCCACTCCAATGAGGGCCAAAATTCTGCAACAACAAAATTGACACTAGAGAAAGAGCTTCTGCACCTCGAAGAGCATCTTTCTGGTATTCTAGCTCCACCACCTCCCAGTTGGTGGAAAATCTTGTCAATCATCAACCCCAAGCACAACAATCGGAGGTCCCTCCACCGCCACAATCGACAGTGGCAGTAAGCATCGCCCAATTAATTTGACATGTTGGTACAGCACGTAAGGAATCTGACAGAGGCGGTACAGGCGATCCAACAGCCTAATCCTGTATCATAAGTTGCACCGGCGCAAGAGCAATCACAAGTCACCCCGCAAAGCTCTTAGCGAAGGAGACAAACTCGCCACAGTCGGCCCAAAAGTCCAGAGCAAAGAAGACAGCAGCCCTTGAGTCCTCGATCCAAACAAGACTCCACCCCTGACCAATCACCCTTACCACACTCTGAAGCTTATACCGCCAGAGATGCACTCATCAATCGAAGGTTACAAGAGATGAACCAACGAATAGAAGCATTTATAACCATCATCTAGCACAGAATGATGGGTTCCATTCCAACCTGCCCTTCAACGCCAAGATCATGCGGAAGCCACTGCCTACCCACTTCAAATTCCCACAACTAGAGAACTACGACAAAACAACTGACCCCATCAACCATGTAGAGTCATTCAAGGCCGTGATGCTCATCCATGGAGTACCTAATGCCATTTTGTGCTGAGCCTTCTCCTCAATCTTGAAATGTACAGCTCGACACTAATACTCAAATCTAAAGACGGATGCCATCCATTCCTTCGAGAAGTTGGGTCAAGAGTTCACGACCCATTTTGTGAGCAACCAAAGGCAGTAGAGGGGATCGAACTCTCATAAACAGTAAGCAGAGAGAAGGAGAGTCCATCCAAGCTTATGTGAACCGCTTCAATGTGGCTACGCTCGAGGTCCATAATTTGGACCAGTCAGTTGCAATGACCATCCGAAAAGGCAGTCTTCTAAAGAATGACCTCCTCTTCTCGTTGGAGAAGAAGTAACCCCGAGACTTCGCCGACATACTGTCTCGGACGAAGAAGTATGCTCGCGCCGAGGATGCCTTCAGACTACACGATGCAAATGCTGCTGAGCGCAAACCAAGAGAAACCAGCAAAAAATCCCCCTTGCGAGAAGGTTGCAAAGGAGGACATCAAAGATCCAAAACTCCACCTCGATGCCAAAGATCCAGGACCCCACCTCGAAATCATTAACCCAGGAGCCCGAATGGGAGAGCATGGCGAATCTCACCTCCCAGAAAGTTCACAAACTATACTCCCCTAAATATTCCAAAGACGCAAGTGCTGATGGAGATAAGAGAGCAGCTGTTAAAGGCGGAGAGGATGCGATCCCGATCGAACCAACACAATCCCAACAAGTATTACCTTTATCACTATAACCACAGCCATGATACGAACGAGTGCATTCAACTCAAAGACGAGATCGAGAAGCTCATACGGCATGGGTGGTTGGATCAGTTCATTCGGTGTCGGTAGGAAAGGCACGAGGAAAGACCAAGAACACCTTGACAACCCAAACCACCCTGACAGGAAGAACCCATGGAGAACCGACCCCCGACGGAAATAATAGATACAATAACTGGGGGGCATCAAAGTGATAGAGCCAGCGGATCGGGAGAGTCCAAGAGACAACGAACTAAAGAACCTATCTTCACTAAAGAAGATGCTTAAGAAATTTAGTTTTTGCATGATGATGAGGTTGTAGTATGTTTAAATATTGTAAACTATGATGTACGCTACATTCTAGTTGATGATGAAAACTCCACTGATGTATTATTTTTTATGATGCCTTCTAAATTGGGTATACATGAGAATTGGCTAGGACTGCTAAACTCCCCGCTCGTGGGATTCTCTGGGGACGTAGTGCTTGTTGAAGGGCTAATCACTCTGCCAGTGATAGCTGGCTAACCCTTTCAACAATCCACAGTCCAAATCAACTTTCTGGTAGTCAGAGTGCCCTCTACTTACAATGCCATCCTTGAACAACCAAGGCTCAACGTGCTTCGAGCTGTAGTTTCTATATATTGTCTAAAGGTGAACTTTCCAATGTGGGGTCAGAGAACTCCGAGAAGACCAAACTTTGGCATGCCAATGTTACATCATCGCACTGCAAGGAGGAAAGCATCATGAAATATGCTCTGTAGAGGGGCTAGATACTCCGAACGATCTGGCCAAGGAGCATGGGGAGCCAGTCGAGGATCTCATTATGATCCCCTTGGAGGATAGAAACAAGGACCATACTATTCAAATCAACTCAAATCTAGATTAGATAACCAAAGATCAGCTCATCACTTTTTTTGCAGGGGAACGTTGATATTTTTGCCTGAAAGTCTACCGATATGCCAGGCATTGATCCGACGATGATGACCCACCATCTAAACATGGACCATACCTGCCAGTCAATGAAACAAAAGAAGCAGAATTTCGCACCAGAGGAGAAAGCAATTGCAAAGGAGGTAGATAAGCTGCTCGAGATCGAGTTCATCCGAGAGGCAACTTATCCAGACTGAATAGCAAATATGGTTCTCGTCAAAAAGGTAACAAGAAAATGGTGGATATGCATATAGACTTCACCGACTTGAACAAAGCCTGCCTGAAGGACAGTTCCCACTGCACCGATCAACCAGTTGGACACCATCTCGAGTCATGACCTCCTTACCTTCATAGATGCCTTCTTTGGTTACAATCAAATTCGGATAGCACCTGAAAACAAGGAGAAAATTTCCTCTGTAACTGACCAAGGTCTCTTCTATTACAAAGTAATGCCCTTTGGCTTGAAAAATGCATGTGTGACTTATCAACGCCTCATGAACAAGATCTTCAAGAAGTAGATCGGGCGCAACATGAAAGTCTACGTGAACAATATGCTAATCAAAAGCAAGTCCGTAAGAACCCATATTGAAGATCTTAAGGAAGCTTTCGCTACTCTTTGGAAGTATAAAATGAAGTTAAATCCAATCAAGTGTGCTTTCGAAGTCATCTCAAAAAAAATTGAGGTTCATGGTGTCAAAACACGAAATATAGGCAAATCCGGAAAAGATCCAAGTAATATAGGAGATGAATTTCTCGAAGACAATAAAGGAGGTCCAGCATCTCATAAGGTAGCAGTGCTAAACCGCTTTGTTTCTAGATCAGCAGAGCATTGCCTCCCTTTCTTCCAAGTCCTCAAAAAGCCAAAGGATTTTCAATGGATGGAGTGTCAGCAAGTATTTGAAGAATTGAAAAACTACCTCAGCTCTCCCCCACTCGTGGGCAATTTGGAACCTAACGAAAAGCTGTCTCTATGCTTAGCAGTTTTCATCTATAGCAAATAAGTGTCGTCTTGGTCTATGAAGAAAACAAGGTCTAGCAGTCAATCTACTACACTAGCCAGATCTTGAGAGATGCAGATGAGGTATAGAAGGCTAGAGAAGCTGATATGTGCCTTACTAATCATAGTCAGAAAGCTCTGACCTTGCTTCCAAGCTCATGCCATAACTCTTCTGATGGATCAGCTGCTGAAGACAGTCTTGCATCAACCCGATACATCCGACTAGATCATAAAATGGGCAATCGAGCTCACTGAGCTCGACATACAATTTTGGCCTCAACCCACAATCAGGGCGCAAGTGTTGGCAAACTTGATAGTGGAGTGTACAATCCCAAAGCCTACCGAACCCAAGCAACCAGAAGCAGGTCCCTCCAAAGTTGGAGTAGATCCATCCAAAGTGAAAATGACTCCATTCGAAGAAGCGTATTCCTAGACTATTCATGTCGATAGATCATTAAACTCTTTTGATTCAAGTGTCGGATTGATCCTAACTAGTCCGAAAGGAATTATTGCCGAGTACACCTTGTGCTTCAAATTTCCAGCAATCAACAATGAAGCTAAGAACAAAGTCCTAGCGGCAGGATGCAAAATAGCAAAAGAACTGAGGATTGAGCACCTGAAGGCCTGCAGTGACTCCCAATTGATGGTTGGATACCTCAAAGGAGATTTCAAAGCCCGAGAAGAAAACATGAAGAAATATCTATAAAAAGCTAAAGATTTGGCCTCAGACTTCGTCAGCTTCGACATCCAGCAGATCCCGAGGGTAGAGAACTCCCAAGCAAATCTCCTGTCCAAGTTGGCAACCTTAGCACCAAGCGACCTATCCAAAAGGCTTTTCTTTGAAGTCATCCAGAGACCCAGCATCGAAGAACCCACAACAATGCTACAAGTGAACCACGAGCCTAGCTAGATTGACCCATTAATCCAGTACCTCAAAGAAGGCACCTGCCCAGAGATCCAAAGCTCAGAAGTTAAGAAACTAGGCATCCCGCTTTGTCCTCCACAAAGAAAAATTATACAAAAGATCAAACTCATTCCTTCTTAGGTACTTGCGCCCGTCCAAAGCCGACCATGCATTACGAGAAGTACACGAAAGGATATGCAGGAACCACTTAGGAACAAGATCGCTAGCATATAAATTGCTTCAGCAGGATTATTACTAGCCGACGATGTAGCAAGATGTGACCAACCTGGTCAAGAAGTGCAATCAATGCCAAAGGAATGCCAACATTCAACGACAACCAGCAGCACTGCTGACCCCATAAGCACACCCTAGCTGTTCGCACAGTGGGGGATGGACATCCTTGGACCATTCCCCAGAGTATCATGATAACGAAAGTTCTTACTGGTCGCCACAGATTACTTCATCAAATGGATAAAAGTCGAGCTACTCATGCACATTACTGAAGCTAAAGTAAAGGACTTTGTTTGAAAATCCATCATATGGAGGTTCAACTTGTCCAAGATGTTGATCATAGATAATGATCACCAATTCACAAGTAAATTCATTGAGTTCTATAAGGATTTGAACATATCGTACCATTTGACATCTGTAAGTCATCCACAAGCAAATGGAAAAGCCAAGGTAACAAATTAAACTCTGTTATAAGATATAAAAGCCAGACTAGACCGAGCAAAAGGTTCTTGGGCCGACGAGCTTTACCATGTGCTATAGGCTTATCGAACCACCCAAAGGGCTCCTACTACGAAAACTCTATTCACCTTGGTGTTTGGAACTAAAGTTGTGATCCCAGTCAACGGTGGACTTTCCTTAGCGCGAGTCGAGAACTTCAATGAGCAAAGCAACCCAGAAAAACTCAAAGCAAGCCTCAACCTGCTGGAGGAAGCTCGAGAAAGAGCTCGTATCAGAATGACAGCATATCAATACAAAGTAGCTCGTTATTATAACTCCCGCGTCAAAGGCAAGACCTTTAAAATTAGAGATTTGGTGCTACACCGAGCAGAGATCTTTCAACTAAGCAAGATAAACTATCTCCAAACTGAGAGGGCCCCTACGAGGTGGACGAAGTCATCATACCCGGCATGTATCGGTTGAAGCAGCTCGGAGTAACCCCTCTATCCCGATCATGAAATTCTAAAAATTTACGAATGTACTATCAATAACATCAATTTAATGAAATTGCTTCATCCCCAGGCACTGATCTTTGTGATACCCAAAACAATTTCCAGACGACCATGTGTAATGCCTACAACTTGACTTCGATCATCTGATAAAATGAAAGCTGGCCAAGGAACCCTCGTTCCTAAATAAGGGAGTTCGGAACCCTCATACCTAAATGAGGGAGATCGGAGAACCTGTTCTTAAACAATGTAAGCCAACAACCCTCGTTCCCAAATGAGGAAGATCAAAGAACCTTGTTCTTAAGCAAGGGAGGCCAACAATCCTGTTTCCTAAATGAGGGAGTCCGGAACCCTCGTTCCTAAATGAGGGAGATCGGAAAAGAACCTTGTTCTTAAACAAGGTAGGCCGACAACCCTCGTTCCTAAATGAGGGAGTTCAGAATCCTCATTCCTAAATGAGGGAGATCAGAGAAAAATCTTGTTCTTAAACAAGCTAGGCCAACAACCCTTGCTCTTAAATAAGGAAGTTTGGAACCCTCATTATTCATTCCCCACCAACTACTAGCCGAAGGGGCTCCCTACCTTATACAGAATGAGTCATCCTCCTCTCACCACTTGCATGAGGTATTGTCCGCTCTAGTCCTACTTTTGACTGTTAGGCTGCACAATTTTGCCCTTTCAAAGGTGCCTCATGGGAGAAAGAAGAGCCCATCTCCATATAAGCAAGAGTATCCCTTAACTCACAATCGATGTGGGAATAAAGGTTCTCCAACTCCCATAACAATAGCCCCCCAGTCAAGGGAGACTCTTATCATTATGAGTGGGTCCCCCCACTTGATGCCCCATTCCCCACTGCTGGCCGAAGGGGCTCCCAACTTTATACAAGATGAGTCATCCTCCTCTCGCCACTTGCGTGAGCTATTATCTGCTCTGACATCGCTTTTGGCTGTTGGGTCGCACAAGTTTGCCCTTTAAAAGGCACCTCATGAGGGAGAGAAGAGCCCATCTCCATATAAGCAAAAGTATCCCTTAACTCACAATCGATGTGGGACTAAAGGTTCTCTACCTCCCACAACAGCATGCATGTAGGTATGCATGCAAAGTGCCTCCGTGTATACATTTAACTATGCTTTTGCTTTGCAATGCCTCCTTATATACTTACATATTATTGTAACGATTTCATTATGGTTTTGCTCAAAAATCAGCTCATTATGCTGATTTTCCTACTCCAGCAAACTTTAACACTGAATAGATTAAGATGACTCACAAACGTGGCTTTCCGCAATCCGCAATCTTAGAAGCATCAAGACTTTCTTGAGGCCTCTAGCACCTCTTATCTCAAATAGCATTAGATGGTGAATGGCTGATGAAACTGAACCAAAATGACTTCAGATGGTTATGGAATTGAGTTACGACAAGACGTCTATTTAAGGAGACTGAAGCTACAGGAGAGTACCCCTCCTACTTCACAAACATTTCATCATCTACTGCATCACAAGCATTTCATCATCTCACTCTATTGGGCAACATATTAATCCCTTTCTGTTCTTTAGACTTCAAGAACAGAGGGAAATCCTTTTCCAGACTTTTCTTTCAAGTGGCCAGGGGGTATCAATTAATATTGGATTGTTTTATTTTAACCTGTAACCAGATCACAGTCAATGTTTGTTGCACTTTTTGCCTTTGTCTAGTCTGCAATTCATCGACATCATCTTCTTGCACAACATTATAAAAACATAATTTTTGGTAACTTGTTTCCAAGAATCGTCAGAGGTTGATCTTGCCTACCAACTTCTGGTTCAGATATTGGATACTAGAGCTATTTCCTCAATTGATTGCAAGACTCACTCATAATGATTACCTTTGATATTACATTGTTATCCTAACTTCTCTAGAGATCCAGACAAGTTGTGACTATTGTTGGCATTTAGGTACTTCATTGCACTCATTTATTATATTGAAAGTGATTGAAGTTGATCTTCTAGCAGACTACTAAATTTTTTAGAACTTTTTCATATTTAAATGTTCTCCTGTATCAAATAGAGCATTACTTAACCTCATGGTGTGACAGATTATATTGAATTTTCCAATAGAATCACTTTCATGACTTCCTATCTTCCAAATAACTATGAATTCCTGAAATTTTTCCTTCCACTTTCAATTGCAATCATTCTTAAAACATCTTGATTCACATCATTGGAACGTCTTGTCACACTTCCCACACATTCCTAAATGAATAATGGCAAATAATGGCAAATATCTTCCAAATAACTATTACAGCCCATTCATCTCTAAATGGTTAATGAAATGAGTAAAAAAAAAAAAAAAAAAAAAGGATACAGAGCATAATATTGGTTGGGAGCATGGTGAGATGCTCTTGGCTCGGCATCATTGGAGATGTAAATAGTGCAACACAGAGTTCAAAGAAGAAGGGATGACTAAATTGAAGCAATATTTGGCTAGTGGTTACCTCGATATGGCCATGTGTTGGAAATGCTCGCAGGAGGTCCGATAGCTGATGAAGAAATACTTCGCTGATTCTAAAACAGTGAAAGAGAGACAAAATAGAAGAGGATGGAGGTGGACCATCGAGCCGCAGATCCACCTTATCACTCAGAGAGTCAGAGGCCTCTGCTCTAGATGACAAGAAGACAGACTGAGGCTGCCATTCATGCGAGTTTGGATAATCAGTACCGACTGGAGGAGATAGCCAAGTATAAAGAAAGATTTGAACCATCATACTATAAATTGGGATCCGACTCTACGATTACTGAGAGAGAATCCGAGTTCAGGAGGACCATCTCAGTCAAGAAGACAGCCAGTAAAGACAGGCACAGTATTTCATCTATGCTGGGGCTTTTGGCAATAGGAGAAGGTCCTCTAGAGATATGCCAGCAAGAGCCACCATTAATGATTAGGATCCATAGGCTTTTCTCAGCAAAGATTTAAAACAACAGAGGATTGACAGCATATTAAAAGGACAAGAAAAAAATTGGTGGCAAGCTATTGAATCATGGTTTCATTTCAGCCATATCCCAGTAAATGTAGCGGCAATACGTACCATCGATCCTAGACATCTATGGTCAGCTTCTTGATGGTAACAAGGATGACTTGCAAAAATGGATTTCTTATAAGAATAAATAGTCCACATACGGACTAATCGTGATGTGTGATGGTTAGACCAATCCTACAAGATAGAGCATCATCAATTTCAGGATATACTGTGATGAAAAAATATTTTTTCACAAATCAATTGATGCTCAGATAAGGTGCACAATGCTGCGTATATCCTTGGACTGATAGAGAAGGTAATTGATTCAATAGGAGAGCAAAATATCATGCAGTTCATTATAGATAATGAAACACAATATAAGATCACTGCAGAGTTGCTAATGGAGTGGCGATCGTATATTTACCAGACCCCATATGCTGCACATTGCATTGACCTCATGTTGATGGATATAAAAAATCTTCATAGGGGCAGCAGATAGTAGACTCAACTCAGACTATTATTAGATTCATCTATAATCATACATGACTCCTGTCATTGATGCAGACATATAATGAGGGGAAGATCTTAAGACTGAGTGTTATTCGATTTGCTACAAACTATATAGTACGTGATAACCTTGTGGAGAAGAAAACAACCTTGCATAAGATGTTTGTCAGTGTCCAATGGCAAGAGAGCAAATATGCAAGAGCCAGTACTGAGGAAAGTCGTGTGGAGAACTTGGTGATAAGTCAGTCATTTTGGCAATGAGCTGATAAGATAATGAAGGTTATTAAGCCATTATACAAGAGTCGGTCATTTTGACAACAGACTGATAAGATAGTGAAGATTATTAAGCCATTATATAAGGTGCTTCACACCGTGGACAGTAAAAGATACTCCTAGATGGGCTTCTTGTATCACATGATGGAAAGCAAAAAAATAGACCAGTGAGATAGGTCCGAAACATGCCTAAGAATACATCAACGTCATCGAGCACCGTTGAGACTACCAGATAAGTAGGGATTTAATTTGCATCTAGCTGGTAAGCACGAATTCTAGAATCCTCTAAAAATTTTTCTTCTCTTGTACTTGTATAAGTCTACTTAATCATTTGTAAAATTTATCTATAGCTTATTTTTGAATTCGAGGTTCTAGTACACCATTCCTAGGATAGATATGGATAACGAGCTTCTCACTGCTCTCCATAATGTGATATATAAGATGATGTCCGAACTAGAAATTACATCTATATATCTGCAAGAGGAATGTTAGATTAACTAAGATGTGAACATTTAATTGAATTTGATTTGTAATCAATAACATATTTATTAATTTAACAAATATATTTTTCAAAGATGAAATAATTTAGAAAGAGAACAGAGCGCTTTGGAGTCTTATCGACTGTCATAAGAAAAAAAAATGAATCCAGATAAATTACATATCAATAATAATAAGACTTTATTGACATTACATGCCTACTAATATCATAAAATCTGATATGTAATTTTGCTTAATATTTTTGCAGCTAAATGATGGATTCATTGTGGACAGTCCACAAAAAATTTGAAAGGTATGGCCATCCGTATTCTTTTCCAAACAATCTCCTCTTAGTGATTATGAGTGTAATTGATCGACTTTTGTCCTTATCCATAGGAAATAGAGAAATCGTCTAACATAGAAGCACCTCACCGATCTTGTATACATTCACTATAATCTAAGGTTGAGGTTATGCATCCAGAATGAAGTACAGCAGAAGTATACTGATCCAACGTTTGGTGATTATACTAATGAGGACGATGATCCAATGATTGGATAGCTTGCAGGTCAGCAGCAAGAGTCGAAACTTAATGAGCTGGGATCTCCACGACCAGCTAGTTTGGTAGCTAGGAAGATCAAGGTGGATCCAGGGCAATGGGTAGATACAAATATTCCACATAGGATTCCAACTGATCAGCCACAGCCTGAGGGGCTATAGGAGAGTCATTCATCATATGACTCTGTCTGAGGCATCCTCCCAAATATTTGAGAGAGATATTTTGAGATGAAATCGACCATCTCAAGCAGGAAGAAGACATCCATCCTCCCAAACACAGCAAAATCAATCACAGAGGGGCAACAAGGGCGGTCAAGCAAGTGCTCAACGAAAAAACAGAAAAAGAAAAGACATTTGCAACACCCTTGAGAGTGCAAGAGCTAGCTAGCTCAAATTCATAGATTAGAAAGAATGACGATAATAGTGATGGATTTGATGACTAGGAAGGGACTGGAAGATAATAAATCGTTGTTCATGAGACAGCCGCAAGTTGATATTCGATTCACTGGTGAGTTTCAGTTTATACATGCCACATAAGATAGGAACCATAGTGCATGAGCTAATAGAGCTTGTGAGGATACGATTTCATATAGACTTCCTAAAGATCGTTCAGCACACGATGTAGCTATAGATGAGCTTGCACATGAAGTAGGATCCATGGATGTATCCAGATTATCCTCGCATTATGGATCATATCACCCATAGACAGCTTATGATCCATATGGATATGAATATGGTGCATCCGAGATATTGTCCTCTAGTGGCTACTATCTTATATAGCCTGAAGCATCTTAAGGATAGGATTTTGCTGCCGGTATATTTGGATGGGCCCCTCTGCAGCCATACCATCATCCCGATGATGCCTTCAAAGCCAAAGTTTGAGCAGGAGATCTGAGACGTCATACAATCTAAAGAGGATACCTTATGAGATAAATGTTCCTACCATGCTGCTCGATTAAAGGGATGGGCTAATATTTCTTCAGAGTATCCGGATGATCCAGATATCTACGAGCATCACAAACACTCAAGAGATATTAGATAATAGAGATCTTAAGATTAGTAAATTATTCTTTATAGTTTGCACTTTAAAAATATTTAATGCATTATTTTAGACTTCTTTTATTTTATTTCGGGATAATAGAATTGTTATATAACATAGAAGAACATTAATTTGGATCTAAATTAATTTAAAAATTTTAAAAAAATTATTTGGAATCAAAATAGATTTTTTTAAAAAAATAATGCTAGTATGGAACCAGCACGCCATGCCGTACTAATACTTAGTACAATACCACACCTAGTACCATACTGTACCGGTCACCGATTCCTAAAACCTTGCCCCTAAAGATTTGTCTAAATGATATTTAGCCAAAAATGAGATAACCGAGCATGCCTTGATTATGTCACTCAATGGTGATTAATTGTCTAGTCTATAGTGTGATTAGGAAAATAGTAGCATTAGGCTGACTTTTATTGATTGTCTCAGCAAAAAGGACTTCTCGAAGTGATTGAAGATAAAACAATAATAAACAATAATGACCAATTATTGAACATAAATAAAAAAACCTTTATTAGATAAAACAATTGGTACACTGAACTAAAAGAACTCCAATAGGATTGACAGAAAACTCAGGATCACAACAAGGGAAAATAACAATCAACCTTATTTAGTGCTGAAGGACAAGGATGTCGTTGAACAAACAATGTGACAAAGAAATGGATAGAGACCAAAAGGCTAAATTAAAAGAAAATAAATGCATAAGATAAAAGAGATTAATCTCGAGTCCGATAAAGTAATTAGTGAAATGCCTATGAAGTGGGTGAGTGGTCTGTCCTTGTAACCTCAATTTCCTTAAGTAGATGTCCACTGAAAACCAGTTCTAGAAATTATGTGAAGTTAGAATTGCTCAAATTTATGGTTCAAATATTTCAACATCAATTATGTACACCCCACGATCATCTGAGGTTGATTCAGTCTCCCCAACTGTCTAAAACTCATTTCAATATCCCTATCCATCAAGACTAAAACTCATTTCAGTATCACCAGTAAGTCCTCCTCCTCCTCGTTGCTTCCCCTAGCCGAGGATGTTGCCACTAAGACAGCAAAGGACGATGCCCCCACCTCCCTTTCCTCTACCCTTCCCCATCTTCGGCCAAACCGCCACACCCAACCCATAGCCACCTCACCATAGGACATGACTGCATAGGCCGTGCCACCACCAGACCCCACCTCCCTTTCCCTCCTCTCCATCTCGCTTTTAGATAAACCAAACCCCATCAAAACCCTTGTTTTGGCCATGGAAAGAAGAAGAAGAAGAAAAAGAAGAGAGAGAGAGAGAGAGAGAGAGAGAGAGAGAGGGAAACCCTGGCCCCTTGATAAACAAAAAGAAAACAAAGAAAGAAGAAATAAAAATTAAAAAGAAAAATTCAAAAGAAAAAAATAAGGATTCAAAGTCTAGATTTCAGGAATTCAATTGACCAATCATTCAAGTCTAAGATTCTCCACACAGGTAGAGCCTTTAAATAGAAAAACAAAAAGCAACCTAACAGAATTCTAACAGAACTCTTTTAATGATTGAAAATTTTGATTTAAAATTCCTTAGAAGGTTGTTTGGGTATTTTGATAAATTCAATTTTATTTTTCATTACAGTTTGTACACCTTTTAGATTATCAATAACCATGATAAAAGAAATTTAAAATTAATTAAAAATTTTAACTATGATGCTCATAGTAAAAATCATAGGGTCCAACTAAATATCTATGTTTCTGGTTCGTATAATAACAAGATATGTGGATGTTTGATGTATGCAATAGCAAATACGTGGAAAAAAAAATGAAAAAGAGCAAAATTAAGGGCCTAAGCACTTTAAATTACCTAAAAGTTTAAAAAAAATTCAAATTTAATGAAGAAATTGTCCTTTTCACCAGACGTAATTCAATACCTCTGTGATACTTGTAGGTTGAAAAAACAAGGGAGACCTTCAATAAAGCTTGTAGTTTTTTCTGGTCTATGGACCAAGCGGCCTATAGACCGATGAATAGACCGCGTGTTTTCCTTTAAAACAAAGCCGGCCCTTCGTGGTTTTGGAACTCCAGAAACTAGCAAGGGAGGGGCGATAGGTTCTGGCTGGTCAATGGTGCGACGAATGATAGCGGATTGCCAGGGACGGGGCTGCAGGAAGATGCCAGAAAAGGAGGTGAACGATTCGCGACTAGCGACGAGAAACGACGTCGGAATACTTATGGCCTATGGTCGGCCGGCGGCGGGTTGCGGTCGTCCTGTCGGCCCGAGATCGGAACTTCCCGTCTGATTGAAACTCCTATGGTGATCGGAAAAAAGGGGAAAGAAACGCCAGCAGTGGAAGGGGCGTTAAGAGCTCCTCATCCGATCGAGGTTCCAAGGGAGATGAGACGGTCGACAGAGATGCCAATTGGGGAGGCGACGATGCCGGGGACTCGGTCTGTCGATGGGAAGAGAAGGGATTTTTGGCGAAGGACCTACTCCCACCCAACTCGACGATCGCGGTGAGGGCTCTACGGTCGGCCGGCGGTGAAGACGGCATCGACGGCGACGATGGAGATGGCGAGAGACGACGGGATGAGGCAGGGCGACAGCGACGACGGTCCGGCTATGGGACGGCAACGACGACGAAAGAGGCAGTGTCAACGGTGCTGAAGGGAAGGGGGCTCGTTGGGAATTATATCCTAAGGCCAATCATCGAGGTTGTAGATGGTTGAGCTAAATATAATTATACTTAAATTATTAATAAATAAAATTATTTTGGCCTTTTCATTATTTTGTGCATCTTTCTGTAATGAACTCTTCTGTGATGAAGTCCTTAGAACTATTTAGACTCGATAAATGAGGATTTGTCGTTTAGTCATTAAATTAGTTCACGACCAAATGATATGTTGTTACTCAGGATGACAACGTATCGAGTGTAGGTCGTTGTGTGCCATAAGTATTGATTGTTCTTTTAACCAAGAAGTATGAAGATACTGTTATGGCATGCAGGTGAAGTGTAGGGGTACATTTCACTGAACGTGATCCAATTGCAGAGCTCTCTACTGTCAATAGTTGCTCGCGAAGTTTATGGGTATAAATGTCCCTTACCTGAGACCACCATGCTGACTTGCAAGCAACTTACTATACTTAGGTACCGAACTATCTGAATTTCTAATTCAGTGACGAAAGGCTACTGGATGCAGTCAAGTACTTGTGAAGTCAGTGTGTGTGTCAAGATAGGATTAACCCCTCCAAGTGTTGGAGCAAGTGCATTACTGTATTTCAATTTAGCAAACCTTCGGTCAGAATGGTCCATTCGATGGACACTGAATTTTGAAATACAATGTGAATGAATTTTAGGATTGACAATAAACCCTAGATCGTCCTTTTGAGCATCGAGTTCAAGGAGATAAATTATACGGTAACCATATTCCACAGGTTCGTCATTGTTGTGTTGCGATTTTTCGATCTATCCGGACGTCGGGTACCATTGCTAGATGGTCACATCGATTGGTACAGAAAATTAGTTCCTGTGCTATCGGCTTATGATTCGAACCTATGGGATCACACACATGAGGAGTTCCTACCTGATCTGATGGCTGATCATGAGTCCTGATGACCTAGGACACCATGGTCAAGAGTCCCACTGGACTAGGACTTTGAATCCCATTAGACTGGGACTCTGAGTCCTACTCGTCTAGGACTCTCTGATCAGGAGTCCCACTGGTCTGAGACTCTAAGATTGCGAGTTTCGTTCATTTGGGACACTGAATTCAAAAGTCCCACTAGATTGAGACTCTCAGGAGTTTCATGTTGATTGGACTCTATTGTCCAGTAACCCATCCGATTTGGACTGATATTTTTGGAGGATTAATTAGCAATTTGATTGCTGCTTAGCTCAATTTGATTGAGCAATGAGGATTTGATCAAATTGGATTCGATTGGGTTTGACTCGATAAGATCATGAGATGACCTAATCGCTATGGAAGATTTGATCCTGATTTAATCAGAACCTGTACCTAATTAATTTCTAATTTGATTAGAAATTAATTGGATTTGGTTAAGCCTAATTTGGTTGGGTTTAACCTAGTCTAATTGGGTCTAAATTAATTGATTTGGTTGAAACCAATTAGGACCAAGTCAAATAAAGTTTAAATTCAAACTTTCTCATGCACCCACCATCTTTGACTTTTCCACTCTTGTTCCACACCCCAAAATTTTTGTAGGTAACTTTTCTCACGCCCAGAAGGTTTCTACGCCCCCTCTTATCTACTTTTGACCTGGTCCAGGGGTTGGATTGGTTCAAAGTTAGTTGAATTTTGAATTCAACTTAATTAGTTGAGTAGTTTGAACCCACCCTTATCCTTATCTGATTCCCACGCCCACCAAATATTTTCACGTAATTTTTTGTGCATTTCAGAGAGTGGACACGTAGGAGAGTCCTTCTGCGCGTAAAACTCCTGGGGTGGGCATTGGGAATGGGATAAGCACTTGCTTGAATTTTGAATTCAAGCAAATGGTTGAAACCACTTAACCTCCCAAAATTCAAGCAAATGGTTGAAACCACTTAACCTCCCTCTTCTTATCCAATCTCACGTGGCTTTCCCACGGGTTGCATGCAACTTTTAAAGGGTATTTTTTTTGTGCGTGCATGAGAGAGGAGGGAGGCTACGTAGAGGGATTTCTAAGAGAGAAAATCAGAGAAGGGGGGCTTGTCCTGTGCGTGGAAGGGTTAACTATAGTTCCTCCGCCAACTTTTCTCACACGCCTCTTCTCAACTTTTTCCCCCTTATGTCATCCATCTTAAAAGGATCAAAGGTGGGTGTACGGTAGAGGAAGAGTTCTTCCCTTGAAAATTTGTTTCACGGAAAAACTCCAAAGAGAGAGGGCGTGAGAGGATTTCCGGCATGTCAAAATTTTTCGGTGAGTGCAAAACCCTAGGGTTAGGACCCTGGGTTCGAGTGGAGAGATCGAGTGCTGTGAGCATCAAATCACCATCAAACTTCAGACATCGACTCATCATCCTCCATACTCCGTGTTCTGATTTTTTGGAGTGTCCAAAAAATCAAAAAGAAGGCGATCAATTGGATCGATCGCGATTAGCCGTCAAAAGCCCTGGTGAGAAGCTAGCACTCTGATGGAACTGATCGGGACCAGGAGCTCCGTGTGGACCAACCGTAGAGAATGGACGAGTGTGCGGCTACAGCATGACACCACAGCTTCTTCCAGTGGATTCAGATCATGAAAATCAGCTATCCGCGCATAGGTATCGAATTCTGAACTCGTATCGATCAGCAGATTTGATTTGTTGATCGATCACATTTAAATTTTAAATTACATATTAGCATGTCTAGATCCTGAGTAGGATTTAAATTGATTAGATCAATGCATGTAGTAGAATAATATTTGATTAATTTTAGTTTCTGCTACTTTAATTTTAAAAATGTTTTGCAAATGCATGCTAAAAAATCCTGCTCGATTTTCTTCAGCTCGATCGATCAACGGCGGCTTGCGATTGGTTGATGGCGGCGATGGAAAAGTAGTGATGGCGACGATTGACGCCTCTGCTCCTCCCCGACTCATCGGGTCTGGGAGTTCTATGGCCAGTCATGGCGACTACGGGAAGGTGGTGAGGGTCCAGCAGCAGCTAGTGGTAGAGAGGAGGGAAAGGCAGATGTCGACAGCAACCGACAGTGGGGACAGCGACGACCGAAGGCCCGCTGGTAGGGCACGACTCTCTTTCTGCTAAAGGCGGCGATGGTGGCCTGTGAACTCTGCGAAGGAGGCCGACCAATCGGGGTGGCGGGAAGGAGCCGAGCAAGGCAGCATTGGTGGTCGGCCTATAGAAAGGGTTCTCTCTGGGTCTCCCCACGCTCCGCTTCGTCGGCCTCCCATGTGCGGCACTAGGAGATGCTTTCTAAGAGGGACAGGGGGGAGAAAAACCCTTGTTATCTCTTTTTTCTTTTTTTTTTTTGATTGATTGACAAGAGGGCTTAGGTAGAAGGTGACGGAAAGAAAGAGAGGGTGAGAAAGGGAAGGGGGGAACAACATGGAACCCAAAAATTTGCAGATCTTTTAGCTCTGATATCAAATTGATGTAAAACAAAAAGAAAACAAAGAAAGAAGAAACAAAAATTAAAAAAAATTCAAAAAAAAAGGATTCAAGGCCTGGATTTCAGGAATTCAATTAATCAATCATTCAAGTCTAAGATTCTCCACACATGTGGAGCCTTTAAATAAAGAAACAAAAAGCAACCTAACAGAAGTCTAATTCCTGACTTGAATCCTAACAGAACTCTTTTTACAGAATGCAAACAAAATTAAGATTTCTAACAAAATAAAATAACCTAAATAAATCTATAAAAATTAAACCCATAAAAAATAAATTAGGATTAGGGTTTAGCGACGCTTCCTTCTGGAATACGTGCACAATTCCTGATTCCTATCACCCTTGATTCAATCTACCCAAGTGGATCAAGCCCAATCAACCCGATTAGCCTAAATCTAGTATCTCTCTCCTTCTTATGTTAGTCGATCCATTCCAATCAGATCAAACTCCTGTTTGGACTCAAATTGATTTGCTCTCTTTTCTCTCTATTTTTCATTCTCTTTTTTAATTAAGAGTTAGCGATATTAATTACTTTGAATAGATCCTTAAATTCTAGAGTGTTAAACAGATCGAGCTATGTGGCTAAGAACGTGAATAGTTTTATTGAACAGATTTCCTTAGATCTAGTCGATCTAGATTGTAAGTTATCTCTACCGCTAATGTATTTTTTATCAAGATTTAATTTCTACATTTATCTATTATTGCTATAGCATTATGTTTAAATTAATTATCTTATATGCTCTACATGAAAATGATTCGTGAAATGTTTGATCAATTATGCATGTTTTAGTGAAAAATAAATTATATTTCTTTGCATCAAAATATGTTGTGCGTCGGTTTCACTGCTCTCTAGTCTAACTGTAATCACACAAATTCAGAATCTAGTCGTCTTTTGGACCTCTAGTGGGACGATCACTGATGCACACCGACGGATGATGTATTGTAGTCAGGGGCTAGTTTTTCTTTCAGGCCTAGTCAAGCAGGGCTGATCGCTGGCACGTACTGGTGAAAGCATGTTACTCCATATGATATTAGAGCTAGGTTTCCTTCTGGACCTCCAGTGGGGCAATCACTAGTGCATGACTGATGGATGACATATTGTAGTCAGGATCTAGTCTCCTTCGAGGCTAGCCATGGGACGACCGTGGCTATAATCAGAGAGACTAGGAGAGTAAGAGTGGAAGGCCGACCTTTGGGTGATTGAAAATTTTATTTTAAGTAAAATGCATATTTCGAATCTGTGTTGGTTGTTATCGCATGCTTTTTATACTCATGAAACTATAAATTTATTTTTTTTGTATAAACTTTTAAAAGAATTAAAGATATTGGTAACTTACTGGGCTCGCAAGCTCATTGCATCTTGTCTTTTATTTTTTTTTAAATGCTGCAAAATAGACAGTTTTTGGATTCAAGTAATAAGGAGCTTAAGAATTAGAAGACTTGTGATTAATAGTTTTATGAAGAAATTGATTAGATTTTCTCATTATTATTAAATAATTAAGGATTACTTTTGAATTAATGCATTAGGGTTTTCTACTATTGCCTGAGATTAAAATGATGTAAATGTTTGAAGGAAAAAAAGCAGGCCTTGCATGTCCTATGGACTTAAACCCTAAGGATGTACGGCCGTCTGTCGCACATCCGACTCAACTACTCCAAGAATCAATAGTTGCTCAAGAGATTAGGAAGTTTTTGGTTCTAATATTTATGGTTGATTTGAATCAGACTGTAACAAACATATAAAAATGCTTCATCCCCGCAAAACCTCGTCAAAACAATAGAAAACCACACTATTTGAGAAATTGCCAAAACAAAGTTGGCATTTCGAAACCAATTCACTCCCAAATCCCCACTCATCACACTATAAACTAGGGATTTTACCCTTCTGGGTAGGTTTTAGGGAAACATAGTAGCACTCTTCATATAATTAGGATAAGGGGATATTAAAACTGAGCATTCAAATCCATATCAAAAAGGGTATTGAATTCATACAGTACATAGAAATTATAAATTGAATGCAAACATGATGAAAAAAGCCACATTTTTGGCAAGAATGGAATAAAAAATTTAAAATATGCAAAGATAGGGCAAGTTTCTTATGGCTTGGCAAAACATATTTATGTTGGTTTGACCATACTTTGTCCAAACAGAGGGCACTTGATGTCAGGTAGCATGCTCACCAATCACTATATACCACTTCACCAAATTTCTTTCACTAGCACTCATCGCTAATAACTGACATGCAAGAGGACACTGGTTGGAAGAGCAGCTAGAAAAAATGGTGAAGCCTCATGCCATATTCAAAAATGATGTTGTTGTGTCTACTGTTTACTTTGACTTCAATTACAAAAATGACTTTGCTAATGTTAAGAATTTCCACCACCAAAATTATTCATCCACACTTTGACATTGTAATTTAAGCTTTTTTGACTCTTAAGACAATAACCTTCTTCAGGCTTCTCTTGCACTCTTGTAGCGATGGGTACCAACTTAAGGTTTTCCATGTCATTACCTGGCTAACAGGGCTATCCCTTTTTCCTACCTACATTCCCCAACTGTTGAAGGTTGAACTTGTTTACGCTATCAAATATCTTACTGACCACACACCTCTTCCACTTCTGTAGTATCTGAACAATCACACTCATCTTCATTATTTAATCTTCCTGTGAACAATCACGCTATCAAACATCTTACACCTCTTCCACTCCATGATCCTGCTGTTTCTTCTTATTTAATTTATCTGGTTGCTTCACACACTGTTAGTTTTTGGTAACGTGTTAAAATCCTTTCACAAAATGCCTAAATTACTCCTAGTATCACCATTACTTGCAACCTTATCCTATGCAACCTTTATTTAGTGATAAAAATAATAACCAAGATTCACATCACTGCTTATTTGTGAATCCACCTGCATTCTTCCTCTGCCAACACTGCCATTTTAAGCTTATGTACCTTCAGATATGATCAATGTTAACAACTGGAAGTGGTTAGTGACATTGCTCCATCATAAGTTCTTGATAATTTAAAACAACCTTCTCCCTTATGTTACTTATGAAACCATTGTCCTACAGAGCAGATAAGCCTTGTCCAATACCAGCTCTTTTGCCTTCTTATTATTTTATGATTGCAGTCAAAATTAGAGTCATGGTATTGTAATCCTCGGTGATAGCAGGCTTGACCTGTATGGTATGCTGCCTATAGAATGATCACATTGATTTTCATTTCCTGATTTATATAACTTAATTGACAGTTACAAAGCACTGTTGGTAGCTCACTGACAGTTGCAATACTCTATTGGAAGCTCACAACTTCAAAGAATGGGAGATTTGGATAAGATCATTATCTGATCGCTAAAATGAACCAATTAACTAATAATTTAAGAGATTTGGAATTACTGCTTTAATTAGCTTGACATGAAGAATGCATTTCTTTATTGTGCTAAGCTTTATGATGTTTGCATGTTTGTGCATGCATGATGAACTGTTCTCCCTATTCATGGCATGATTTTACAGATGACAACCAGACCAACATGCAGTCTTGTCAGGAAGCATTCCTAATTCTTTTGTTTCTTGCAAGAAAAGATTATGCTTCCACCAACATTGTCTGGGTCTTGAGGTAACTTGAACACCTCATAGTCCCTGATATCTAGAAATAAGCATGCCATATATACACTTCTAATTTGCTCCATGGTCATAGAGTTTAATGCCAAGCTCTGGCTAAATGTTAGCGAGGTGCTAAGTGGTGCTTCATTCTACCATTAACTAGGAGGTCAGTCTATCCGTCAGTCTCATGGTGCTATGCAACACAATAAGCTAATCATTTTGTTGTTGCACTATAGTTTATCCATCATGCTAGTTAGCATAGCTAAAAGGCTGTTGCTATTAAAATGAAATTAAAGATGAAAAATGGATAAATAATTCATAGTAGGACCTTTAGCAAAGGACCTAATTTACCCCCAAAAGACCTTCAAATGCCTCACACTGAGGAAAAAAAAGAATGCCAGTCCCGAAAAGATGTGAAAATGACTTTTATAACAAAGTGTCAGGACCAAGTGAATGAAGAGAAATTATGTGGCAACGATGATCAAAAGTTGAGTGATGAGAAATTATGTGGCAACAATGATCAAAAGTTAAGTAACAATCCTGGCCTATGAGAAGCAAACGGATAAACCGACTGACGACAGAAACATGATGGATCAGAACCAAAGTTATTAGCATAACTAAGAAAAACATGTTATTTCTTTGTAAACCTCTTCGGAACAAATCTTAAGAAAGAAATTTAATTACAAATTTGCTGTCTGCTGACTGAAGAGAAAAAAAAGATTCAGAAAGTGAGGTTGACAGAACAATGGGCAGCTTATACAGGAACATGATGTCTAACCTATTGTTGGTGACAGACCATGTAGTTGGTGACATTCATGAGTCGCTAGGTCATTGAGCTGGGCATCCATGCATGGCCATCTTGTGACCCTAAGCATCAAATAACATGCAAGCTAGAATCAGGGAAAGAGTTGATGACCGAGGGGACAACAACTCAGAATTGCCCCAGGTCATCCTCTCACATGCTGTCCATCTCTTCATTTAAGACCAGCTTTCCCTATGTTCTACAACAATAGAGTTGAAGGTATAACAAGAAAAGTTCTCGATTAGGCATTGCACCTTCACAAGGAAAGAATCAAATACAAGAGGAAGAAGAAAAAAGAATATAGACTAGATGAAGCTTGATAATATTTTAGGTTTAATTTAGTAGAATAAGTTGATCATACAAGAGATTTTCCCTTATAGAGGTCATTTTCTCTTATAGACCTTATTTTCTTGCTTGCTACATGTAAGGCAGCTGCCAGTTGAGACAGAAAAGAACTCCTTTTAGGTTACAAAGCCTTCAGATTTAACTTGCCTACTTCAGATTCTGTAGAGAACTTATATCTAAAGACATACTTGTAAGCTATGCTGTTTGGAGATTGGTTTAAGGACAAGATGCTCTTGGGATCATCTAAGTAAGATCGTCATTTAGGAAGCAGGGATTGGACTTATTCCTATGCAGAATCGTTCTCTAATCTTCTGCCTGGTAGTTTTGGAGTGAGCAAATTAGGTCCATATCATAGGTAAGAAGTTGAATATAAATTCCATTCAAAGAAGCACTGCAGATGCTCCAATGTGTTGCGCATCTATAAATTCAGAACATACAGTTCAGATGAATTGCTCAAGAAGTTAGAATTGTTCTATCAACCAGCTCCTTATCCCTATAATCCTATTCATGGTTGGATTGAATTAAAGAGTGATGGATCTACCAGCCCCTACCAATCTAGCCAAAGAGGACTTCTAGGAGGAGAGTCAATGATTTTTTTTATTCTACTCAACTAATGGTTAAATGAAGCAGAATCTGGCTTGAACTGAACTTCAAAACAAAGTTGGGAGGCTAAATTTTAGTTTTAAATCTTCATGAGAGTTGAAACATCTTCTAATGAAAGTTCAGAGCACTGCTTTTTTGGATATGAGGAAATCAAGCTGCTGATCTTGTTGCCAAGACACACCCCATCATATCTAGATGATGATAAGTTTCTTATCTTCCATGTATTCTTCAATACTGTGCAAGTGTATATTAGGTAATAAGGCATGTAATCCTGCATAAAAGCAACTAAAAATTTATTTTAGTTTTCGAAGAAAGAATAATGTGATACTCAATTTACACTATTCTTAGTCAAATATGCAAAATTTCATTCCTATATAATAACTGGCCAACTAGACCCACCAGTATTGAACAACTTATGCTTGAAACAGCAAGCTAATCTAAAAAACTCACATTTAGAGCTAAAAAACAACAACTAATGCTTTGGTGAGATTGTTGTAAACAGTGTGTCCATGCATTGATTATGAAACAAACTTTGTTGTATGAAGTGCAAATCATCATTTTTGTTATTATTTTTATATTCTGCCCCATATTCCCATGCATCACTGGCAACTAGTACAGAAAAAAAGAAAACCATCCAAAAGCAATATAATGTATCTTCCTTGTAGTAACAAATCCTGTTTAAAATTAAAAAAAATTTAAACCCTATTAAGGCCAGTAGCATCTCTAGGAAAAACACATTTGTGGGGAATTCCAGCAGACCAGGGCCTTGAACAAGTTGATGACATCAAACTTCTGCTAATGCTCATTTCCCAACTGATTTGAAAAGAAATTTGTGATACACTCCACTTTGCTACATATAATTGTTGCAGCTGGAAAAAGGCATGTAATTTCATTTACGAATCCTGTAGCAAGAGATCACATGGCATGCATGATGTGAACATTGGTGTCAACAATGACCATGAACTTGATCAGCAAGCACTGTCACATCTATATGCATCACTTTATGATCGATGGAATAATTCATTAAAATTTGAGAAAGTTTGATGGCCAGCCCTCAGCCGGATACCAACCCCCTAAACTAGAACCAAGTTTCAAGCTAATGACAACTCTAGGGAAAAGTATGGCTATGATGAAACATAAAAGGTTAGCAGGTGAAAAGGACAGAGTTTAAGCTTTTCAGGAAAAGAAGCAATCCTCTAAGGTTCTCATATACTTGGAAAGAGCCTATGCAAAAAGAAGATAAGGCATGCTTCAATAGAGGAAATCAAATTTATCATCGAGGCACAAACTATATATTGAAGTGCCAAATTGCAGCATGATCATGTCAATATTATGCAGAACTAAATTCTATAAATCCAAGACTGCAAAATGCCAGGCAATTAATTGGACCAGTTAGTGAGGCCACAACATACAGAACAGAGGTGAAGTCCTTTACAAGGATACCTTAATCTTTAATAGTTTAAAATAACAACGAAAATAACTTTCAGGAAAAAATACTTAACAGTTACTTATCCGCATCAAAAGGATGCAAACAACATTAAAATGATCTGCGAATCTTCTGTTGTTTTCATTAATAAATGCAACAGAAATTAAGTAGATCAGGAAATGACTGCAAGCAAATCGGTTAAATGAGACAAGACTCCATAGTTAATTCAACTCCAAGAAAATCAACCAGATGATACACACAATTACATAGAAGAAATGACCTATTAGGAAAAGTTCTGAAACTTTAAGAAGCAGAGCTTTGCGATCCGCAATTTGTTTACAAAGAAGAGCCAAACAGCATAGCCACACAGAATAATACTATTTATCTTATGCAAACTAAGGATATGATAAGACTAGGGTCTCTTTAGCAAATGCTTCCACAGGAAGTAAGAAAAACAACTAAGGATGACGGCATAATGCTTACCGAACAACCGACAATGAACAGAGCAATACAACGCATCACAAGGAAAATGAGATTACCAATCAATTAACAATTTGAAAATGAAACATACAGAGTTTATTCTTAAAATCAAGTAGTTAAACAGCAACAATTATGCAGTTTGAAAGGAAGATGTTCACAGAACAGTAATCAAACAATAAAACAACATCGAAACGAGATGAATTATACCCACAAGCATGCATTCCAATCAATCCTCATCTTCTTACACCGAAATATGGATCCAACCAACAAATCTATTCATGAACTGATCAGACAATAAAGCAACAAAAAATATGCATATAAAACTAAGCATGAAAAAGAAGATTGGAAATCTGCAGTTACAAGATTCTTTACCAGCATCCGCCCGGTAACATGGCCATACAAGTTTCCCTGCCTGATCCGAGCATATGGCCAAGGGAGCAAAATCAGCATGATCATGTTCCACACGATGGTGGTAACCATCATCGACAGAAAGCAAGCAGCGATCCTAACGACCGACAGGATGACAGTAATCCATCTATCATCATCCACAAAGTCATCCGCGTCGGCCGGCCGGCGACTCGGTTGCCCGGCTGCATCTTTCGGTTGGGACATCCCGAAGCTCGCTTTGAAGCAGCTCTCCAGACAACGGCCCCGCAAGAACGAACTTGCCCCTGAAGCATCCATAGGACTATATATCCCCCACTTCCCACCACCAATACCACGAGCAAGAAAGGCAAACGAGGACTACGTAAAGGGTTGAGGGTTCCGAGTAGGGAACTGGCGAATAGGTCGGAATCGGAATCCAGCAACGAACAAATTCTATGGGTTCTTGGTGGAGAGAGAAGAAAGAGAAGATTCTAGAGTGCAGACCAAATAGAGAAAAAGAGTAAAGAAAATTAAGAAATACTGACGGGTGGTTTCTAAGGAGAGAGGGGTCTGCCGCTGAGGTTGTCTTCACGAGGAAGGCACGGTTTTCAAGGTAGAGTTTAAGACCTGAAAAATGGTGGATGCATGCATCGTCGAAACAACTAAAGCTACATATAGCCTCCAGCTGGCGTGTAGGGACCACATAGACATGGTTCAGATGTTTGAATGTTGCAGGAATTGCCCTTGAGACGGGAGTTTCGAGTTTCCACCCACAAGCGGGGTGAGGGTGAGAGATTCATGACGAGCCCTCGTGGCAGTGGCTGACCGGCTGCGTAGCGTGCGATTGGCACCACATAGATGTATCCCATAAATCGACTTAAATCTGTGGGACCAACGTATTGGACCGCTGAAGGGGCACACATTTTCGAGCATGATGATTTTAACCTACTAACCAAAGGGAAAGTGGGCGCGGAAAGGCGCAGCAATTTTATCAACCAGAGAAAGATGGGTGTCCGTTTGAAACACGTGGATCACCTGGTTCGTTCGCGCCAAGAAACATGGTTGTGTCTGATGGATGGGTTGTTGCAAAACTTTGGGCTGCCGGTAAGAAAGCGGTTACGAGCGGACGCAGGAGTGGTTGGAAACTAGGGACTTCGCACCGCGGTTAATGAGTTGCAAGGCTGTATACGACGCACCGGGGAAGCTTCGTCGATAATGGGAACTAGTTTTACATCCGTACATTACGTGTAGATTTTAGAACTGATTATATTAAAAAAAATTATATATAAATAATTAAATAATATTTATTTTATTTTATATTTTTTATTATGTATATAAATATATTTTAATTATAAAAATATAATAATACCATATATTAATAATATAATTTAATTTATATTAATAAAAATTAATATAATTTTTTATTAATTCAAATCTTAAATTTAATGCTCGAAGGATCGTGCAATAAGAGAACACGTGACTTAAAATAAATGATTTACATGAACAACCTTAGATATTTAGAAATTTTTTTTATTTTTATTTTTTAATATATGTATTAGATTATGGCTGCATGCGGGTCGGGGGTGGATGTGCAGACATGGAGTTCGGAGATCTATGTAATGGATAATCCCACGGTGATTCGTATAAATAATAAGGTTGAATCGAATGATCGAATATGCTTAAAAAAGGAAGTGTGCTAGGTGGATGACGATGATGCCATCCTGCATCGTTAGCTTGACCTAATTTTTGTGAGGACAAATCTTTGAATAGAAAAAATATATATATATCTTTATGATAATTGCTAAAAAATCCTACCTTAATTCCGATGATAAGTCCACCTGCCACTTTGGAAAGTGGTGGCGGTGATGTGGCCCAAATTCAATCCACCAATCATCGATCGACACATGGTATTGAGAAAAATCTCTTTTAATGAACTCATATTTTTTTAGATGATCCCAGTAGCAATAGCGTACTTTTACTCTTCTTCTTTTTGTCCTTTTCTTTTCTGAGCAAACCAAGGGTTGGAGGAAAGCTTATGTATGAAGAAACAAGCTTAACTTTTTAGGCCCTTGAATGAGCTGAAACTGTGCTTTACTTGAGCTACTTCTTGCAATGCAGTGGCTCTTTTGGCTTGGCTTGTTTATACGTCAATCTTACCATATGGCTTGAAGTTGCTCCATTTCCTCATTGCATGAGTTTGAAAAAGCTAGTTACCTAACCAATCCTAAGCTGCTCATGCTGATTTGAGTGCATTTGCAGCTCTAATACTCACTCATGCATATGTTCGGCACTGCATTTGAGTGCAAATGTTGGCTCTTTCTACCTAAGATATCTTTTGGATATGGAGCGGCTGGTTTTCCATATATTCATGTTAATTTCGATTTGTTGAAATTTCAAAGATTCTTGAATGTGATCATTGCCTTTTCTGTATTAAATAGTGCCCGTGCTTCACTTCTAAATTTGACATTTTTCTATCTTGGGAGAAGGAGATTAGCTCTCATACCACCTTTTATTCTTCATTCACGAAGAAGTGATTTTAAGATAAATAAAAGAGGGGAAATAGTGATGCCGAACTGGCAAGATACAAAGAACAAATTAAGAAGACTCGAGCTGGTGCTGCTCAAGAAGCTGTTATAGCACGTGCCATGAGGGTTCTCAAACAAAAGAGGATGTAGGTTATCTTTTTCTTCTCATTTTTCACCTCTTGTTGTGCCTTGTAGCACTATGTGTAAATCAAATTGTAAGGTTTGCAACTACCATATACCGAGAGTATAAATTTCATAATTGGGATGCTTCATGCTCATAGGAATAAAATATTTATATCATATGCCTGTAACCAACCAATGCGCATGATGTGATAATTGGTTCTGAGTTACTTCTCCGTTGATCATAAAAATGTTTTGAGAATTAGTCTGGTTATGGTTCTCCAGCAATTACCTTTTGTTGTATTATGTTGAAGAATTGGTTATGTTTTATTTGACTCGATGATAAGTTTGTAACATTTTCCTTGACGTGGGCACGTGCATGTTACCATACCGTCCGTGCAGAACACTTGCAGACTTAGCATGAGTAGAAGCTTCTTCTCGCTACTCCCCTTCACTTTCTTGTAAGCATAAGTTCAACATCGATTCACCGACCATTCTGATTTCGTCCATGTTTTGCTGAGGTATGAAGGACAGCGTGGTATGTTATATAATCAGACATTTAACCTTGACCAAGTTTCTTTTGCTGCGGATGGTCTTAAAGATGCTCAGCAAACGGTACGTCTCGCAAGCTTCTGTGAAGGTTATCAGGAGGATTTGTGTCATCAAATGTATCTATTTGTTTCATGGTTTTGATGATCGCAGATGTCAGCACTGAAGTCTGCAAATAAGGAGTTGAAAGGAATGATGAAAACTGTGAAGATTCAAGACATGGATGTATATTTAACATCTTTCTTGTTACTTCTAGTTAAACTCCAAAAGTTGCAGATGATATAAGTTTTCCCAAGTTTAGTTTGGCCAATATTATTGCCGGCATATCGAGTTTCTTCATAATATCCGAAACTTTTGTTCTGTAACATGCAGATTATGCAAGATGAGATGATGGATCGGATGGATACGAGTACAGAAATACAAGAATCTCTTGGTAGAAGCTACGATGTCCCTGATGACATCGATGAGGATGAACTGATGGACGGTGAGATAAAAGTCAACATCTGTCATCTCGGCATTAGTTTGTGCTGCTTTGATTCATCTTGGAATTGTTTCCTAACATATTTCTATGTTGCTTTGATTTTTACTGCCTAGTCATAAATCTATAAACCCTGTTTATTTGACCATAATTTTTTTGTTGCTTTTAATTATCCATGCAGAGCTAGATGCTTTGGAAGCTGATATGGGAAACGTTTGTGAATTGTCTTGTATCATAGCAAGATTAAGATGTCATACTTGGGGAGATGCTTTTAGTCTGTGGTTCCAGAGTCAGGGCTTAAAGGTGTAATTTTGAATTTTCGGTCATATTGTTGTTCGACAAAAGAATTGCTGGATGTTTCTTCATATCTTATTATTATCCACGTGTTTGCATAGCATCATGTTGTAGTGTAATCCCTGAACATGATGTGAAGAATCATTTTTTATGCTCATCTCGCCAACCCAAAAGAGTATTAGTCATTGTGCTGAGAACTGGCATGGACCATATGAAACTACATAATTCGTTTGATATAACCAAAATTTTCTAGGCGGGAATGATTGCAATGGCTCCGAGTTTTTTCTTTGAAGCGTTCAATGCATCATGCATCATGCGTGGATGCACAAATAGTGCTGATGAGTGTGAGAAAAGAAGGCCATCATGTACTTCGTACTTTGCTGGGGTCAGCAGTCTGTGTTGACCATTAGCTCGTATTCTTCAAAACAGCCAAATGGTAACAGCCCTTTTCTCCAAATGCTTCTTTCAAATTTTTTGCGTTCCCTTCCTTTTTCTCATTTTTCAGTCATGCTGCACGAACCTCCTATTTCCCATCCATGGGCTCTATCTCACATGGCCCACTCACTTCCTCCTCCATTGGCAGCACGCTTGCTGTTCCTCATTTTATTGCTATGGAGAATCATTGTGGGTCCGCTATCTTGATATATGTAAATATGGGCATCAATAGCCAAAGGTGATCTCAATGATGGATGTATAGGTTGAAGTGTTGGAAAAATGTTAAGGGCCTGTTTGGGTATCCCTGCAGGAACCGTGGAGAGAGAGGGGAGAAGGTGAAGAATCGGGGATGACGAGGAGAGAAGGCATCTCATTTCTTCTTGCAAAATTTGGGTTGGGGCCGGCGTGGATTGATATGGGCCGTACCCAAATGGGCTTCCCAATCCACGAATCTAGCAAGAAATCCAATCCAATTCATTCTAGAGGTTCAAATGTGCCAGGCTAGCTAATTAGGTCAGTTTCATGTTTTGTGTCGTTGTATTATTCTTGTTGTCATCATCATCATCGTTATATATTAGGATTGGTAGGAAAGATGGGTAGTTATAAAACTTTCCAGGTTTCCAGGGGTTTTAAAATTTTATTCGTTTCTTTCCTACCTAATAAGTTAGAGGATAGAGTTAGGGTTCCCTCTTACAGTCCACAAAGACATAATGAGAAATTCAGTCAAATGTGGAATATGCAAAATTGTGAGACATGGAGGATACAGGTTTGTCGGAAAGGAATTTAGGTAATACCTCTGCATTCATTTGAACGTTAGAAAGAAAATTTGACGGTTGACATCCTAAGCCTAGACTACCATGGTAGGATTTAAAAAATTGTTGGAATGTAGGCCTACATCAAAAAGCCTTCTTCGTATCCCTATCATCATGGGTGCTCTATATGTTATAACAGTTTGGCCTTGTGGATGCAGAATTAGTGGTGTGATGGGATTTTTATCCGGTTGACCTTTGTGCTGGTCGGGAGATGTAGAGATGGCAATTGTAGCCGAACTATCGGGTATCCAACAGATTTGATCTGAATATATAGTAGATTTTATTTGATCCGATTAAAATCAGGAATAGATATGGATTATAAATAAAGAGGTATGGATAGTAGTAAGCTCCAACTCGATACAACGTCAATCTAAATTCTCTCTGTCAAAGTTATTATTATTTTATAATATTTGTATGATGAGTTCTTTTTTCGATCTGATCTAATCCATCTTATCTATCTAACCAAATGCGACCCGATCTGACTCGTAGCACTACTTGATCCATCCAACCCAACTTGAGACGGGTATGGATGGTATGGATATGAGATTTTTAATTACAGGAGGGGTACAGGATCAGCCGACCTGTTGCCATCCCTAGTTGAATCTCACAAACTAATCATGGCTTGTAAGGTTGAGAGTCGATATTGAATCTAATGCTCTTTTCCCAACTAGTTGAAGGTATTCAAGTCATGGGAAGTACTTGAAAATTAAGAAAGGCATGACCCAAGCATGGGTTAAAAAGTGAAATCAGGAGCTCTCCTATAGATGTTGAAAAACAACAATTTACCATTATTTAATTTCATCATATTTCAAATTTTTACTATTATTTAATTGCATGCTATTTCAAACTAAGAGAAAATTATTTGCAAAACATAATATAAAGAAAAATTACAAATATATTCCTCCAAGTTTGGATCATTTATACTTCAACCCTAAAAGTTTGAAAGTGCCAATCAGCCACCAAAATTTTAAATTTGCTATGGTGTAGTTTAGCCTTCCATCTCTATTGCAAAATAATATCACATAAGAGTTTGATAACTTAACTTTTATAAAATTTCAGAACTATTCTTTTCACTAACTTAGTGAGGGACTTATTTTGGCATGAATTAAAAAGAAGTGCTTTGAGATCTTTATAGGTAGATGAATGATGTAAAATGAAGTGCTTTGAAATTTATATGGGCTCATAAATGGTAGAGGATAGAGTGTTTTAAGATTTATGTAGATGGATGATAGAGAATGGAATGCTCGAGATCTATGAAGATGGATGGATAGCAAATGATAGAGCATCTTGAGATCTTTGCAGGTGGACGGATGCTAAAGGATGGAGCATCATAAGATCTATATAGATGGAGGGATATGGCACTTTGAAATCTTTGCAAGTAGATAGATGATAGAGGATGAAAAGCTTAGAGATCTACATAAGCGGATGGATGATAGATGAAGTGCTTTAAGATCCATGTAGGTGAATGGATGACTATGTTGGTGGATTATGACATAGGATAGGATGCTTTGAGATCTATGCAGGTGAATGGATGAGAGATAATGAAGTGCTTTGAGATTTATACAGATGGATGGATTGTAGAGGACGAAATGCTTTAAGATTTGTGCAATTAGATGATTGATAAAAGATGGACCACTTTGAGATTTATGCCGGCAAATGAATGATAAAATGAGTGCTCCGAGATATGTATAAATGGATGAATGATAAAGAATGAAGTACTCTGAGATTTATGCAAGAGAATGAATAATGGAGGCTGAAGTGCTTTGAAATCTATGCAAGTGGATGGATGACAAATGATGTATTTTGAGATATATGCAGATTGATAAATAATAGAAGATGGAGTACTTTAAGATCGATACATATTGATGAATTATATAGGATAGAGTGATTCGAGACCACGTGAAAGCCATAATTCAGTCTCTTTGAATCAATGATATTTTGATCACTTTTATTACTTTATTACTAGTGTCAAGATTCAAATAGATGGCCGGGACATATTACTTTTTGTGGCTAATTGAAACTTTTTAAACTTCTAAGATCTAAGTGTAACTAGCCAAGGAACATCTCTATAATTTTTCAAAATGCAAAAAAAAAAAGCCGAAATTTCTTCTCATCTTTCGCAAACATGTATAATGAAATCTTATACAAATAAAGCAAATTCCTTGGGGCCACGTACATTGGAAATTCAATGCATCTTCCATGTTTGCATTATAAGGGAAACCAAATGGTACAGAGAGAAAAAAACGAGGAAAAAGCCAGATTCTTTAAAAACCCCAGACTTCCATAGCTTAAAATACCATTAAGAAATGGAAGATCAGATATCTCATCGAATAGCTCGAATACCATTATGAAAAAAAGAAACACATGTTAGGACCGTAGTGTTCGTTCTTCCATTCTGCATTGCATAAGCTGAGAACAAGTGATTTAACTGCAAACAGGCATGTTTTGCCCTTAACAGTTACACAAGTAATTCTGTTTAAAAAAAAAATGAGTGGGTAGCATGTCATATATCTTATGAGTAAATATCTGTATTATCATTTTTATGGAAATAATCCTACCTATCATCTGCAAGAAGCAATTGAGGTTCCACATCAGAAGTCCCTCAATTGCGTGTTTTTGCCCGTTTGTTTGCTGCTGCTTTGGCATCATTCAAAAATGTTAAACCTTTTTATTTTAAATTTAAAATACATGCTGAAACTTGTTCATGTCTTCTGGTCCAGGCGGAGGATGAATTAGGCTTACCAGCTGTGCCTGGAGCATCTGTAAGGAGTTAAGAGGGCGAGCTTCTTGCTGAATGTAAATTCACGTCCAGTAACAGAGTTAATATAACTTTTGGATTTGGGAGGATTACTCGCTGTATCTACTGAAAATTAGCAGACCTTTGCTTTGCTTTTCTTCTTATGGAAATGCATGCAGCTAGAAGTAGGGCGACTTCGGACTTGAGTTTATCATCTAAATAGTATCGGCCATGGTGAAGACTTCAGAGCATCTATTGTAATTAAACGACCATTTCTTGTGGAAATCCATGACTAGTTTATTGGAGCAAAGAAAATGGAAGGTCAGATACCATTCTAAAATAATCGATGATTAGTGAAATTGATGTTTGTGCGTGGATATTTTCTAATACTACTCGTAGATTGGGAGCAGATGCGGCCGTCAGAATCGGAGGAGCTCGTGCATGGTTACCGTGGTTTTGTATTTATGTTTAAAAGGTGATCCCTGGGGACTCTATTTTGGAAGCCGACCATTTAGATCGTCGAGGTAAGGTAACGGAGGCCAGCGTTCTTCCAGTGGAGGCATTCTAGCATTCTTTTTAATGTGCCAAATTCTTTACATGACATAAGAAAAATACAGCTCGTTGATATGATTTTGTGGTTACAACAGCCAATATTCAGAAACGAGATGGCATTGAATCCTGTTACTGCTTCTGAATGCACCCAAATTCATTCATAGCTGTCCCATCAAAATTTGTTCATAGAGGGGTTGCATGGCATGATTAACTATTTAATCTGTTTTACTTTTTCTTGATTCAACCCGTTGCGGATCAGATTACCTATTTAATAGATTTGGATCTGAATTTTTAATATGTTTAATAAACAAATCAAGCATGAATTGATAGATTTTTTTTATCCATCCTATATCCACCCTGACTTGTATCTAGTCCAACCCCATATGAGGCCATTTTGAGCAATAAGATGAAGCGCTGGGTCCCATCTAGTTTGAAGTTCCACAAGATCTGCGTAATCTGATCACTGAAGGCATCTCTAGTTTACATACCGTGACCAATGCTTCTTCTTCGCTGGTTCTCTAACAAAAGATAAAATAATGCAAAAAGCTATCTACCACGGAAAATATTTTCTACGAGCCTGCAGTGATTGACTCTCATACGGGCTAGAGTGCTTGAAAAAAAAAAAAAATTTTTGCTTTGATCCCGCACGGTGTCCATGGAGCTACACTGTCCTAAAAAGAATTTCCCATCCACCACAATAATTCAGAGATGGAGAAATCTACAGGGGCAGGATATCCAGAAATGTTGGCCCAAGTACTCAAAACTATGTATCGACAAGAAAGCTGCAAGCCAATTACTACAAAGCACCAGTGAAGTCTTGGACAATAATAGCTGCCATAGCACAAGGATCACAAACACATAGCATACACTTCTTGAAACAGAAACAGCTACAGATAATCATTTTCTAGACCCCAGTAAAGAATAAAAAAAAAATGAAGCATAAAGACACCTGGGGTTGTTGAAGAGAAACGGCAAGCCATAATTGCTAATCATCAAACATCTGGTCAGTTGTCGATGGACAGCTTCCTCCGCTTGTAACGCACCATCACCTCCCCCTTGACCCCTACCACCATGGCGTTCCAGTCATTCTCAGGGAAAGGAGAAATCAACTCAAACTCAAAGTTCCTCAACAAATGGCTCCATATCGCCTTTATCTGCAAGTAGGCAAAGGGCTCCCCAAGGCACCCATGCCTACCACCCCCGAAAGAAATGTACGAGAATGCCCCAGCAGCCTTGTCTTCCTCCCTTCCAGGAGCAAATCTATCAGGATCATAGCTGTCTGGGTCCTTGTAGATATGGGGTAGCCGGTTGGCAAAAGCTGGGGAAGTTGCCACAATGTGGCCCTTTGGAATATCATACTCTTTCCCCTCCTTTGTCTTCACCAAGAAGTCGCTGTGCGAGTAGCGGAGCAGCATTATCAGCGGAGGATGAAGCCTCAAAGCTTCCTTGATGCAGCGGTACAGCATATCCATCTCTGATAGGATATCATGGTTGATCTTATCCCCATGTCGCCTCAAAATATCTTTCTGCTCTTCCAAAGCTGCTGAGAGGTATTCCTTGTGGCGGAGCAGGTAAGCTCCAGTCCAGGTAGAGGTGATGGAACTGGTGTGCTGACCAGCAAAGAGGGCAGCAATAAGCAGCCCAGTGATCTCACCCTCAGTGGTCGGGCGGCCATCCTTGTATCTTGAGTCAATGAAGCACTGCAACAAATCATCTTCTGAGCGGCCAGATCTCTTGCGGGAGTTTATGATGGTGGAAAAGATATCAGCAATCCTAGCACGAGCACGATCACGGCGACGGTGAGCAGGGATTGGAAGGTAGGGGAAAATTACGCTGATGGGACGCATGCCATTGTCAAGGTCATGAAAGAGAGCAGATACATCATCAAAGAGCTTGTCCCTGACCTCCCTCCCCAACAGGCATCGGCTTGCTGTCAAAATGATGAGATGCTCTAGCTCATATTTTAAATCCACCGTGCCACTTTCTCCCCACTTTGAGAAGTAATCCTGCAGAACGTATGCAAGTTCTTGTAATGAAAAAACCTTATGAATAAATTGTAGAATGACTCGCTTAAAAAAAAATGTCTAATGTCAAACTATGAGCGCCAGTGCTTTGATAACAAGCACATTCACAGGCACCATAATGCCTCAAATAATTTTCTCAATGATGACGACTTCAGAAATATTATGCACCGAGCAGTAAGCCTATTTGACATCTTGCCTATTGAAAACTTGGAATTAATGAATTTAGTTCTACCCTCTAATTCCATCAATAAAATGAATTTATCATCCACTGCTAGTACTTGGAAATTCAGATTGACAAGTGGGAAGCAAAGAAGCAAACAATGGTTATCTCAAATTAGGTGAAGGAAACTATAAAATTTATTCAAAATGTAACATAGGATCACAGAGTTTAATTAGATATAGGGAATACCCAACAACTAGAATTAGTCAAACAAACTATGACAAAAGGATTTTCTTTTGGTTTTAGGAAGTTATTTCCTAGTCGAATTCAAATGACAGGATATAAAAAAACAAGCGACTCATAATAATCAATTTTCCTGAACAAGGTACACTTCCCACCAAGCTCCCAATACCTGGAAGTTTCAACCCAAGGTGCTGCAGCCACTGCAAAATCTCCTTGGAAACTCACTCCCACACCCACATCCGGCTCTATTTCCAGACCTGCTCTTGCTAGATAACTTGGCTCTGGCTTAGTGCTCCCATCGGGAGTTAACTCATTTTCAAAGGCAATGCAAGATGTATAGGGGCAGGCACATCAACAATAATAAGGCTACACCATCAGAAAGAGACTTGTCACTTAATCCACACCCATCAGGGTAACCCTGCTTATGAGACCCAATAGGGAAGCTAAAAATATTGAAAGGATTCATCCATGGTAAAAATGAAGAGGCGTGAATCCCCAATGGAGACCAATTAGGTTTATATATGGGGAACACTTAAGAAATTTGAAAGTTCATACAATTAGTTCCTTCCTTTTAAAAGAAGAGATGGGCAAAGATTAGTAAAAGGGCCAATAATTAATGCCTAACTCAGCATGTGGTTGCAGGGTTCAAGCTAGGTGTCAATTTCCACTCTGGAACAGTCAACATTAGCTTACTATGTGGCAAAAAATTCAAAGGAGAAAATCAGCCAACATAGTTTGCACCTAGCTTGACTTGCCTGACTAACAATTCCAGATTTAAAAATCCCTTAAAATTTTCAGTTGCAGGTTAAGTTTTCAATAACTAAAGAAATCAATAGAACCAGCTTAAATTGAAGTGATTGGGAAAGCTCCATGACACTAAATTTCAGATGTTCTGAAATAACAAAGTTGGAAGAATAAGATAGTAAGGTTTCTATTTTTTTTTTCTTTTGTTAGTATTTATTTTGAAGTCATAAAAATATGGATCCCTTAGCCCATTATATCAGTTTTTATTTAACATTTTGAATGAAAAGGTACTTCAAGAAACTTGCTCCTTTTCTTTGTTTTTAATGAACTAATACTTTCATGGGAACTCATGGAAGTGCAGTTCATTCAACATTGACAGAACATTCAAGAAAATCATGAATTTTGGAACGAAAGCATCAAGCAGAGAACTAGCAGCATGACCAGTCAATTGGCATTAATGACAGAAGCTATTTAGGGAGGAGTGGAGGTTAGGCCATAATGAAATCTAAAGCATAGCTTGTTGAGGATTCAAAGATGATTACTTGCAGAAGGTTCCCAGTATATTAGCTAAAGAGAAAAAAGCCATATTGGGCCTGGCAAGCATTGTTTATTTGCTAAACAAATAGTATAATAGCTATTGTGGAATATTGAAACCTCTCATGTTCCCAGATGTCCTAGTAACCAGGAAACCAGGGAACACCCCAACTATGAGAAGGGAGCTTCATATGCTACTGAAGTTCAAACATCTTTACTAAGATGACTGCATGAAAATGATGAAAGCTTGAAAAAATTCCAACGTTACTGAGTTTGAAAAGTCTGCAGCAGTCACATATGCAAGCGAACACATGCATGCATGCACACGCAATGAACACTGAAAAAAGTTTGTTGTAAATTTCAAACTATATCAGACCACAAAAAATGAATCAGGATAGTCTAACACAGAGTTAACTAGTTGTATCTCATAAGAAACAAAGCCTCAAGATTAATCATTATTATAATCTTTTTAAAAAAGAAAATCCGATATCACAAAGAGGAGTCAAACAAATCATTATTATAAATTTCAAACCATATCAGAACATAGACAGTCGGAAATAGTTAAGAGATTGTATCCCCTAAGAAAGGAAGCCTCAACATAAGTAAAGCCAGAGAAAGGTGCTGGAAGTTCAACAAATACAAAAGATGAAAGGTACAAAGAGTATAATCAAGTGATAATGTCAGCAGTGGATATCATATAGTGGATATGTCGCTATCGTTAACTTTTTTTCTTAATCATTATGGTTATTTCACTAGCTGGACCACCTTTTGATTATCGTTGAATGCCTCAAGTTATGTACCAGAGAAACAAACTGCACCTTAGACTACACATTCAGCAAATGCCAACCAACATGAGTTTCCAGGTTTCTTTCCATGGATGATAGCTAGATCAAATATAGCTACTCCAAGTAGTTCATCATTATTACTTGAGAAATATGTAACAGCTATTAAACAACCCAAAGTCCCTTCTATGGTGACAAAGTTCTAACTACTGGAACACAAAAAATATTATTGGTCAGGAGAGCAGGCTGCTCATATATACTCCACTAATTCACACTGACAAATAGAAGAGGGGCAAAATATGAATGAATTAAATTTTATTTCTGAACATTTGAAATAGTCTATACATACTTCAGTTTCTTTTTTCTTTTTTTTGAATATTGAGTCAAATACTTGGCAATAACTCCAACCTCTTGACCTTAAGCGTTTCTCTTGCTTAAAAGAAACAACATAGGAAAATTGACTGTGAAACTGACAGGTCATGTTGATATATATCTGGACCAGACGATTTTAATTAAATTTTATTTCTGAACATTTGAAATAGTTTATGCATACTTCAGTTTTATTTTTATTTTTTTTTTGAATATTGAGTCAAATACTTGGCAATAAGTCCAACCTCTTGACCTTAAGGGTTTCTCTTGCTTAAAAGAAACAACATAGGAAAATTGACACAGAAACTGACAGACAGGTCATGTCGATATATATCTGGACCTGATGATTTTAATTAAATTTTATTTCTGAACATTTGAAATAGTTTATACATACTTCAGTTTTTTTTTTTTTTTTTTTGAATATTGATTCAAACTTGGCAATAACTCCAACTTCTTGACCTTAAGGGTTTCTCTTGCGTAAAAGAAACAACATAGGAAAATTGACATTGAATCTGACAGGTCATGTCGATATACATCTGGACCTGACGATTTTATTTTGTAACATATATTAGTCGAAATAATAAGGAATCACATGATGAGACTGAATCTTACTCTTCCCCCCTTAAGTTGAATTCAGACAAATATTCTCCTCACTAAAAGTTACGAAGAATATCTACAAGTGTCGTAGCACTAACTGCACAGTATCATATATAGATAAATTGTCAATAAATGAATGCTCATCTTAATCTAAAAAGTTATTGTAGAATAACTTCATAAAAGCTTGTCAATTCATCTAGATAGCCATTTTTTAATCAGAGGGAATGTATAAAATGAACAGAGAGAGGGTCATCAACGTGCAACCAGTACAATCTGCGACACAAAATGAACCATGCTAAAAGGCTTGGACGCGTTTACCTCGGCCTCCATAACCATCTGATCCACATAACTCCTCAGTTTGGTCACCCTCAGCGCCTCGGTGAAAAACCGGAACTGCTCCTGCCTGACCGAGTAATCCACATCAAAGACGACCCCAGGCCCAAAAGTAGGCACGTTAAACTGGTAAACCTCCTGCTGGCTGAGCTCCGCCTCTGGGGCCTTGAAGAAATGCGCCGAGACATCAGGGCCAATGAAGAAGGTGATGCGCCTGTTCAGCACATTCACCGTGAAGACACTCCCGAGCTTCTTGTACTCCTCTCTGATCATCACAATCGGGCCTTTCATGAACCGGAGCAGCCCTCCGATGACTGGCAGCGCCTTCACAGTTGGCGGCAGCCGTTTCCTGGACCTCCGCACCAGAGCGCTACAAAAAAGCTTCACAAAGACAATGGTCGCAACAAATAGGACACCAGCGCCCAGAAACTTATTATTTTCCTTCAGATCCATCGTTGCAACGTAAATTTACCACGTGATCAGCAGAATCTGGAGCGAAAAAAGTAGGAAAATTTTGTTGCAACACAAACAAAGCAAACGATCAGATCAAATGGAGGAGAAATCCACTCAGATCTCGTGAAAACGAGGTGAAATCTCCAAATGTGGGCAAAAGATATGAAAAGAGTAGAAAAAAGAGCTCCGTTGGGATCATTCATCGGGTAAAGAATCTGGCTGAGAAAATAAGTTGTAATCAGCATAATGTGGAGGAAAAGACACCAGAATTCATGGGAAAAAGAAAAAGGTAAAGAGATAAGAAAAATCTTAAAGAAAAATTCCTATTTTTTACGACAATGAGTTCAAATCCCGAGAAAAATAGGGCACAAAAAGCAAATGCAGCAGAAAGGAGGGCTCATTTCAGATCATTTATCAGAATCTAGACGAAAATTCGTGGAAAAAGGGAAAAAAAATCTCAGTTTTGATGGTAACGGACAAAAAGCGAAATGCAGTAGAAGAAGGAAGAGCTCACTTCAAATCGCCTGTCGATCGAAAAGATCTGGAAGGAAAAAGAAGAAGCAAACTTCACGGGAAAAAAAAGGGAAAAATCAATGTAAAAAATAATTTCTCAAACAAATCCCATGCCAACGTGATTAAAAATCTAAGGGAGCAAAAAAACCAAAAGCGTAGTGAAAAGGAAGAGCTCAGTTCACATCGTTCACCGAACTCAGACCTCAGATCGAAGAGAAGAACCCCCACCCCTAGCGCCGGCTGGCGGACAACTCCTGGGCCGATCTGCGACAGAAAAAAAAGGATAAAATAAAGGAAAGAAAAAGCCAGGAGATCAAAAAAAGTAAGGTTTCAGGGGTCGGAGGGACCACCTCAAACCCTAGCGAGGAGGAGGAGGGGGCACGAGAAACCCCAGAGAGATCCAAAGGGTTTGGATAAGGGGATAGGAAAGGAGGGAGATTTAAATAGGAGGGAAGGGAAGAGACGGGGAGGGGGAAAGATTCTTCGTTGCCACAGGGGACTGGAATGGGATTGTTTAGAAGGTGGGAAGAAGAACGGGGGGCGGAAACAGGGGAAGGTAGGGCGGAAACCAGGTAAGGAACTGGTTTTTGTTGCTATATGTGAATCACTTCGCAGAGCATCTCACTCACAGGGGTGTCATCAGCTATCTTCTCCACTTGGCCTGCAGCAGCCTCTCCCCAACTTCAGCGAGTTTACTGATGGTCCAGGAAATAGAATCCTACCACAAAACTCTGCACTCCACTAAATCCATATCGTTAATTTTTTTTAAAAAAAATTTATTTTAAATAATAATAATAATAATAATTTTTATCAACATTATTATTAAAATAAATTATAAAAATTCCCTGACTTTAGGATTGAATTATATTTATACATAATAATTTAAAAAATCTATACTTTAATCCATAACTTAATATAATACTAATCAAATCATTAATTTTAAATAGATTTCAAATGCCACGTTAGAAAAACTTATAAAATGATCAAAATAATCTATAGAATATCCATCCAAAAATATTAAAAATATATATATTCTCTGTTCATATAAAGATAATTTTAATTTTTTTAATAAAATAAATAATTTTATTAATATCATTAATTTAACTATAAATGTAGGTTTCATAGATTATTAGATGTAAGTATAATAAATAAAAAATTTAAGAATATTTTTATAACTTATTTTTATTATTGTTATCGTACGATATGACTGTGAGAGTGAGAGGAAGAGAAAAGGTAGGATGGTGTGCTTATTTGCTTCTTATGATCGCCACTTTCAAAATAAATCAATAGATGATAGTGATAGGGTGATCATATTGATAAATAGTGAATGGATAAAATATGTTGCACTTTCTTATGGTAACAAAATCTAGATGATTCTTTTCTTTCTATTCAATTTTATGGCACGCAAGAAAAAAATTTTCATGATGTAGAAAAATTAACAAAAAAAAATTACTCATTTAATATTTCTCCGATTTCAAAAGTTTCAAAATAATCCCAAAGGTAGTTAAGTTATTCAATATGTCATGTGAAACTTTTAAAACTGAGATATATTTTGGTAGTAATTCTTCGGTTAAAGTTGATACTATGGTTCTTAATCTCTATGCAATACTACATAATCATGGAGATAGAGCAAAAGATGGAGAGGATGATAGCAATGAAGAGAGCAATATAGGAGATGCCGCAAATAGAACCATATGCAATAGCAATTTAGTAAACATAGTAGCAAATCAGAGAAGATTGGTGATGCAAGAGAGGAAGGGAAAGAAGACAATGAGGCAGAAATCAATGTAGGGCAAGTAAGAGGAGTTGAAACTAGGTTTGTGTGTGCTATTGGAGACTCAACTTTTCGGTAGTAGTTCAATTCATTCTCGACATCATTTTTTGGTGCCTTTGGGCTTCTATGCCATTGAATCTAGAGGTCTTGCGGAAGGCATAATTATTGTCTAAAGAATAGATGTAGCCACTATGGATGTCTTCTACAAGTGTAATCAGTAGGTTGTTATAGTAATTTTTGAAGTTAATAGAACTTCTTGGCTTTTATTTGGTGTATATGCTAGCATTGAATATAGATAGCGGTATTGGCTGTGGAATGAGATCCCAAATTTGATTGAGTAGATATCCCATCCTTAGGCACGACTAACTTCATCTACATCACCATTGATACTAGCATTGATTATCGAAACCCCTTCGAGTTCGATAAGTTTTGGCTCTCGTACCCCCATTCTTTGGATATTATGCGAGATATTTGGAGGTTACCAATATGGGGCGATGCCACACACCATGTGACATGCAGGTTGGAGCTAACAAAACACAAGCTTCAGTGGTGAAATGGGAGCAAGTTGGTAATATCTTCAAAAGACTGGAGGATATTGAGGTTTCTATCACTTAGCTCTAGTTGAGGGAGGAGATGGTAGGCTAATTGAAGGTGTTTTAGCTAACCTTCGAAGGAAGCTTTTCATGCACCACTCTCAACTGTAGTAGTAGAAAGTTATGTGATGGCAACAATCAAAGATCTAGTGGATTAGAAAGGGTGATAGGAGCACCAAGTTCATTCAGTAGTCCATCGTCAATAGGAGGTACAGAAATCAAATCCAGACATTAAGGGTTAGCAGTAGACATTTTGTAGATAATGATGAGGACATCAGGTAGGAGATTCTCTACCTTTTTTGGATAAGATAGATAGCTAGTTTGGAGAATCTAGTCCTTTCTCTTGCCCACGTCCAGTTGACTTGGTCTTCGCTTCGAAGAATATCTCTTCGATTGGGGTGGTTTTGGCAAAGAAAGTTTTGAAGGCTATCTAGTCTATGGTAGAAGACAAAGTGCATGGATCAGATAGTTTTCCACCTCTATTCTTTAGAAGATATTCGATCATCATTCGACATGAGGTGGTGAAGGTCATCTAGCAGTTCATCATCATAGGGATGAAGCTTGAGGTTTAGAAGAGAACCGTGATCAGTCTAATCTTGAAGAGACAAATGTCTTTGAGTCGAGTCACTACAGATTGATTGGCCTATACATAATCCTAAACAAGACCTATGCCAAGATTGTGGTGGATAGGATGAGGCCTATTCTTCCTCATCTTGTACATCCAGAGCAAGAGGCATTTATGGGTGGCCACATCATCACATTATATAACTTAGGAGTTTATGCACGATCTTTAAAAAGCCCCTATCCGATGTAGTCTTATAGCCATCAAGCTTGATATGAAAAGAGCCTACAATTGCATAAGTTGAGAGTTCCTTCGATTCACCTTGGAGAGCTTTGGCTAGCTAGTGGATCAGTTGATCTTTGGTTGTGTATGTGCCACATCTTTTGCCATTTTGGTCAACGACACTCCAACAGACTTCTTTCACTCCACTATCGGGCCCCATCAAGCTTGCCTCCTATCCCCTATCTCTTTATCATTTGTGTTGATGCTTTTTCTTGTGCTTTTCATGTTGCGACCTTGGGTTAGACCTTAGATGCCTATGTGCCTACTCTAGTAGCCCAACCGATTCCGTACTTTCTTTTTATAGATGATTATCTTTTACTCAATCAAGCATTTATTTAGAATATTCTAGTCTTCACAAGGATCTTGGAGGAGTACTGCTTAGTCTTAGGATAAAAGGTGAACCTCCTCAAGTCTACTATTTATTTTAGCCCAAAGATCAAGATTTAGCTAAAGCACATGATCAGGGAGCACTTAGGGACTATAGAGTAGAGTAGGATTTAGCGTTACTTAGGTGTATCCATTACTAGATGGAGACTTCAAAGAGCTGAGTTCATAGGGATGGAGCAAAGCATCCAGGAGTGGCTGGAGGGCGAGTAGATTAGGTCACTGTCTATGATGAGTAAGATGAAGCTCTTGAGTAGCTGTTCAAGATCTTCTTATGAGGCTAGCACAAAAGAGGGGATGATGTACACCTTATGGCTTGGATAGTTATCTATCAATTAGTTCATATGGGGGCCCTAGCATTCAGTCTTGCTAGTCAAGCAAGAGGCCTCGATAGCAAGACATGCCATGAGACTTCTTCTTGAGCCAAAGAGTTTCAAGAGTTTAATAATGAGGGCCAAGTATGGCCCATGAATAACTAGTGCATAGTCGAGATAGTTTTTTCATGTGGAGGGAGACTTGCACTCATGTATCAATGATAATATTTTGCATCAGATGGTTGATTAGGAATGGATAAACTATAGACGACTTGGAGGATGCTTGGATTTCTAACCTCTCATTGGGTCAATGGCTAGCCTTGGTTAGCATAGAGACTGAAGCAAGCATGCTGATCTCTGATCTCTTCCATCATGAGGAGAGGAGATAGAATATTGCTCTAGTGACCCACCTGTTTAGTGATTAGCTGGCTGAGAGGGTACTTTCTCTTGCGATGCCCACTCGTATTTGGATTTGGAGACTCAAGGTTTATCTTATAGTTAGCCTCCTTATTTAGAAGGTGGTGCGGGGTGCCTTCCCACCATGGAGGGTGTTGAGGGATCTAGGGATGAATATCTCCGCCCCACCCCGCCCGACCTGCTCTTGCTTTGATATGCATGTTGAGACTATAGGGTACATCTTGTTCTAGTGTCTGAGGGCACTAAGGTGTGGTGGCTTACTAGTTTCTTTCCAGCGATCAATCACTTGGCAATGCTAGTCTAGCCTTTTCTTGAGTCTCTATGGAGGAGCACTAGCAGTAAGTCTAAACTGTGGGGTCTTAGGGCTGCTTTTATTGCCTATTAAATCTAGCTAAAAAGAAAAATCCGTATTCAAGAAGAGCAAGCAATCGACGATATTTATTTTGGAGAGAGCTCTAATTTAAGTTATTGTGATTGGACATTTATTGACTGTTGGAGAGACGTTGATAGCTTGGAACATTTGGGATTTTTTCTGCTTATGTAGCAATCTAGTTGAACTTCATCACTTGGGAGCCCTCACCCCTAAGTTTGCTCAAGATAAATTTTGATGGCAGTGTAACTAGGATGGGCAACAAAGATGGAGATAGGTTTATGATATGAGGTCTAGATTCAAGCCTTTTGACTACTAATGGGAGTCAGCTTTTTGATATCACTATTTCTGGAGCTGAGCTAAGGACGGTCTGTGCAGATATCACCTATATGAAATAGGCTCTAGAGGTTGACCACAATCATCGAGGTTGATTCAGCATAGTATTAGGATGGTTTTAGGGGTAAAAGGAGGTGGTAGTTTTTTATCCCTTTTTGCACAACATTCAAAGGATTGTGAGAGAAAGTGCATCTTCTTGGATATTAAGTATGTCTATCGAAAGGCAAATAGAACTATGAATTGAATCACCTCTTATTACTGAGCATTCAGAAGGAACTTTATGGACTTACATGGCGGCTGCTCCAGTTGCTCTTCATGATATTTTATTTTCTAATTTTATTGAATATATTCATAGTAGACATGTAGAAGCACTCCGTCTTATTAAAAAAAAGAATAGGTATGCAGAGTGCAATATGTAGGATAAATCCATAACTTTCCAAAAAGTATTATCGCCTCTGATGAAGGGAGTATAGTATTCTAGCTGCTAGTATGGTGGTATAGCTCGTTGATTGTTTTTCTTTCACCACCATTATAGATGCTAGTTCTGAGACTTAATATTTTTTAACCCTATTCTTAATATTTTTTAATCCTATTTAAAATATATATTTAGATAGAAATGTGAAAAAAAAGATCTATTTGAAAGGAAAGGTATAGCGTATTCAATTTTTCTATATTTTATACTTTTTTTTAATTCTAATTGGGGTGGATATTTCTCTCTCCTATTTATTTAATATATATAAAGTTTCTTAATTAAGAACAAATCTGGATAAAAGCAAACTAGATTGGCTCAAATAGGAAATAAGGATAAAAAATTTTGAGACTTTTCATTTTGAAATTATGATGGTTGGAAGTCAAGCTGAAAATTCGGTTGAGGTCAAGATCAAATCCTATCTTTTTTACCAATACAAGAGACTTTACGAACCCAATTAGTTGGCACACTCAATTTGAAAAATATAGTTAATGTATGTGTGTTTAACATTCCAATTTGTATATTATTATATCTAACTAGTGATTGCATATGAGATTCTTAGTAACGTGCAATACATAATTCACGTATAGGACTAAATTTTGCTATCAGAATATAATAAAAGCAAGACAGTTGAATTGGTTACTTGTAGATGTGACATAAGGAGCATAAAAATTCAAAACAAAAAAGACCAAGCACAGATGCGAGAGCATATGCATGTGCACACATGCAATGCATTATACATATAAATAAATAACTAAGGATGAATATCCGATGGATTTTTGTGATCCCAACAACCAATGAAATATTTGAAATTAAATTAATATATTTTGATAAGTAAACTAATGCATCCCTTTTTCTTAATATTTTTCTTCAAGATTCAAGAGATATATTTAATCAATATGCTAATAAAGGGGAGACCCATGGCCCTAAGAGTTCAACCTCACATGGATGAGCATGTTTGAGAAAGATACGAAAGTATATATAGATAGGTACACATATACATTCATACTTCATAAAACATTTTCAAACTATGGCAATTAGAACATTGGTTTGAGAGGAAAGGACCAAAAAGAACTATAATATATCATTTCTAAGTGGTAAGTTTAAAGTATTAGAATCCTATGCGAAAAGCTTTCCTTCATGTGTAACAATTCAAATGGATATCTACAAAAGAATGAATTAAATATTAAAAAATGGCATTCAAAGAGTATTTAGGCCTAAATAGAGAAGTGGAGTTATAATCTTAGTTGGGATATATGAGACTCGACCTCAAAGGAATAGTACTTTAAATCAATTCAATAACCCGGCTAGATATTTATTTAGGAGCTAAAAGGTGTGTGATGCGCACATCACACATCTAGCAATCTCGCAACCGTAATTGTTCAAAAATCTATCATTGCCAACAAGATCATCATAAATTATAGTTTGTATGGTGTGCACCAATATAGCTGTACATCATACTAATTAGATCGTTTCATTCTTGTAGATCGATCATCCAAATGAGCATATAGCAGATAAAGTTTACAAAGCCGTAGCATGTTGATTTGTGTGATCGATCATGTGCAGCAAATACTTTTGGGCTGCGCTCTTGCGACCGGTGCAAACAATGCCCTCGTTACGAGCTTCTCATGCGTACCAATAATGTTTCCACGGGGAACGCAAATATGACACGGATCTCATGGAAATTGTAGTTTACGCACCCGCGAATATGGTGACGATAGTTTATATATTTTATTCCTACGGCATTTAATTACAAGCTTCGTACGAGGCCGAAGTTCCGCAGGGTTGGGCCTCGTAACTCCGGACCACCTTCGGCAGGGGGGCCACGGATCCTTTTCCGATGCGATGGATCCCCCACCTCCATAAATGAAACCAACCTGGATGCACTGCAGGTACCAAAACGATTATCCTTTATTTGCTGGTGATGGAAATTTTATTTTTTTATAAAAAATTAAAAATAATTATTTTTTAATAAAATTTTAAATATCTATTTTTAATAGTTGTATATTAAATTTTTAAATACAAACATGTTTGTATTTATCAATGTTTCCAGCTTGGTTGCACTTTAGAATTCATTTGTTTGGAGCATGCATAGAGTATTTAATAATTTTTAAAAATTATTTATTTTAAAAAATAATTATAAAATTTTTTTATCATATTTTTTAGATGGAATAATTTTATTAGAAATAATCTTATATAAAAATATCAAAAAAATTCTTAACAATAGCCTTGAATAAATAGTTTCAATAATGATATGTTCTTTTTTTTGCTCAATCCATTATTAGTCATTTATGATTCACTCACATAAATACTATCATTTTAAATATCAAAATATAATTATATAAATTAATAAATATTTTTAAAATTATTATATATATATATTAAAAAATATATTTCTTATTATAAAAAAAATTTAATATATTTTTGATATATTAATAAATATATTAATTATTATGGATTATTTATTAGTAATTAATATATTTATTTATATATTATAATTAATATATTAATTATAAATATAAGTAAGTGTTATAAATAAATTCTAGTTATAATAATTAATATTATCATATTTTAATTATATGCTATATTAATATAAATAAAATATTTGATATAAATATATTAATATATTTTATAAGTGATATGTATATATTAGTATTACTGTTTATTTAATATAATATTAATATAATATTAATATAATTAATATAGTAATTTTTATAATAATTAATTTAATACTAATATAATATAAGTTTGGGAATCTCTATCTAATTTTAGGTTATCTCCTCTGGTGTGGAAAGATGTGCCATCCTCTAGGTGATATTAGTTTTATTTTTTTTAAAAAAATAAATACAAGATCCACAATGATCTAATATAATATTTATTTTTTTATACGAAATTATTCCCGACCAAATAAATATTTAAAAATAACAAGCTGGTGACCACACGTTCCTTTGCATCTTTATCGAGAGAGCAATTGAGGTCATTATGGTCCTCTCCAATGGTTAATCGAACCAAGCATGTAAAAAGGCTTCAGGTCCCGTGTTTGAAGAACAACACGTCAGCACAACAAATTGTGCTTGCCTGGTGCTGCTGCGAGAGACAACCCCAACTAAATTTCAGTTTTTTTTTTTTTTTTTTCTTCTTTTTCACGGGGTTTCTTTCCTGTTTTCCAAAGTTTTTTCTTACTGGACAACTAAAGAAGTTGATTGACATGATCATACTCATCATAAGAGGCTTTCGGTTGAGGTAGGAATGACCTGACGATGGATCTCCATCAGGTTTGCATGCCTCGTTCCTAGCATATCTTTTTTTATATTTTTTATAATTAATTTTATTAATTATGAATCATTAAAATTATTATTTTATGCAATTATTGGTGATTTTCAAGAATAAAAATTCAAGTTAACTTAAAAATTATTAATATTTGCATGCGCATATTACAATCTTCATCTTATGACTTATGCTGTAGTTTTGCTAAATATTGTCTTCTTAAGAAATTTATAACTTTTGCAAGCTGTAATTTGCAATGTAAGATGAGATTGATCCATGAGAACATACTACCTCTGTACGTAGCCTCCATCACCTTGATGGATGATCTGGTAAAACTATGACATGTATGTTTTGAACATCCCTGTATGTCTTGTCTCATGAATCCATACCAATATAATTCCAACTCCATAGAAGACACCAATTTGAAATGAATATGATCTTTATTGAGAAGTTTCATATGTAAAAGATTTTTTTTATGAATCTATACAAAAATTAAAATATAAAATCATAGATCCATATCTGTATTCATCATCTCTGAATGCTCAGACGAATACTAATAACTAAGTCCTTTTCTATCAGCTTCTTCTCAATATGCGGCTATTCAATGGGACAAGCTTGAGAACTAGTTTCAAGATATTTATACAAATTGAAGAAAAAAATTAACTATTTAAAATAAAACTTTAACAAATTTATCCATCATGGGTTCAAATTAGATTTAAGCCTATACTGTGTCATCCCAATCACACGAATCTAATATAAAATACACCTAGTCCAAAATAAAAGAATCATAAATAATATTAAATTTACGTGCATGTCTATTAATCTAGATCATATAATCAACTTATTTTTAATAAAATAAAATTAATAATTAATAATTATTTATAATTAAATAAAATTCTCATAGAGCAGGAAGTCCAATCTAATCTAAAATTTTAACCATCCCTATCCCAATTCCCACATAAGCGTCCCAACACCCCCACCACAAATCTACCATTGCCGAACAGATGATTCCCCATCCAAACATATTATTCCACACAGCAGCTATTCCATACATATCTATTATTACCGATCTATGAATATTGGGTGAGTAGCTTAAGCAAGTGCATAGAATGAAGAAAAGGTAGGAGAACGAAGGCATCACAAGGTGAGCGGCGAAGGATTTGCAGAATATGACACTGGGGGGAGAAAGGGCGGGAAAAGGTTGAGCTCTATCATCATGAGGAGATGGTAGATGTAATTTCAACATAAAAACCAGTGCTCCTCATACTCCAGATGTGGACCTACAACAGAAACGAGGGTATAGAACAATAATAAAGCCTTGTTGCCTAAAATCTGTACGGAAAACTAGTTTACATTCTTAAAACAAAATCCTACTACTTACTGTTTTAAAGTCCAAGCAAAAAAATTAGTTTAAATTCTTAACATATATAAAATGCTATCATTTATTACTTTGAAATCCATGCAGAAAACCTATTCAAATTTCAAAATAGAATCCAATTGACTATTGCTCGGGCAGAATACTTTAATAAAAATACTCAAAATCTACTTCTTTGAAATTTATGCAAAAATTATTAAATCTGTTTAAAACAAAAATTATTCTTTCTGCTACTCCGAATAACACAGCTATTTAAATCCAAAATAAATTATTTCTACTGCTCTGATAATTGTGCAGAAGTTTTAATAAGTTGTCTCCTCCAATATTCAAGAAAAAAGCTCAGAACTCTATTTAACTTTCAAATTGGAATTCAAAATTGGAAAAAATCACACTAGAATCAAGTTTATTTGAAGGCTATAATTGCCATTCCATTATAGAATAATTGATCTCATTATTTAGTACAAAATTGTTTAATATTGTTGTCATTATTTGCTTTTTAATTTGCACACTTATTTACATTTTAAATTTCAAAACTTAACGCAATATTGTTAGAAGCCATTAATTAAATACTTTAAGATATAGGATATGTACGCTTGTGTTGCAGAACTCATCAATCAATCAATGCTTAATAAATAGCTTCTTTTGATGACCATAATGCCATCAAACCTGAAAAGTTTACGGGCTCTTTCTTTAGAAGATGGTAAAGCCAAGTAAGATACTGGCTCATCACTCTACTCTAGGTTTAATCTCAGCCATTAAATTGCTTGATCCTAGACTCTCATTTGGGTCAACCTCCGAACCGGTTTCAACACCCAATCTCTAGGAAATAAGATCCTCTACTTCCCAAACAAAACCTTCGGAGCAAATAGACTTCCACTGCCACCACAGGATCCTTCGTGCCCAATCTAATTCTTTTTATGATACATACTTTTCCACCAAGATAAATAAGGAATTGTGGGATGCTTTAGAGGCTTAGTACGGAATGGATGATGCCGATCTTAATAGCTTCACCATATCCAACTTTGCAAGTATGCCACGACCGAATTTAAATCCATTAGTGTCTAGACCCATGATTCCAAGATCTTCTTATGGTATGTGAATTAACTGAATGCAAATCTTTTGAGAGCCATAAGATTTGAGTCTTGGGTGACCATCTCCCTTCATCATGGTCAAACTTCTCACAAGAGCTTAATTACAAGCAAGGTAACTTTAATGGAATTAATTAATCCTATTGGAATTGAAACAGAACATTAACTAAAACTCAAGCATAAACTAGCCTTTGGATCCAAGATCAACCTAACCGAATCAACTTAAAGCCAAATGAAACTCCATGGGAAGAACATCAATAAGAAAACATCTAGAAGTGATCAAATCAGACCTCTTTCTCCAAACCTCCTAAAAATCAACTAACCAAAACCCAATCAAAGCAGTAACAAAAGAAGAAGGAGACTTCTAATGCATGTGTAGGAGAACCAAACATGTGGTATAGGACCACAATTATAAAAGATAGCCACCGGGGAAAGATGCACCCAAATCATGAACATGGTCAAAGATGGTACTGGTGTTGGATATATGCCCTGAAGCTGGATTGTCCGATACTTGTAAAATTTTCTTAAGACATAATATATAAAATTATTTTTTATATTAATAAAATTAAATTATTTTTATTTATATTGTGTTTATTATGTCTGTGAATTGTCCATTGGGTTAATTGATATGGTGACACATATACTCAATAATTGAGAATTTAAGATATATATTATTATAATTGATTCATAAATTGCTCTTGGTCATAAGATTATCACCGAAATGATGATTGATCCTGATAGATTGGTGCATGATCGTTTCTTTCAAATAGATGAGTTCTGAGTCTACGATGTGGAGACACTGGACTGAGAGTATAAGTGCTTGTTAAGAACAATGTGTTAGATATGTGTGTCCTAGAAGTCAAAATTGACTGACACTTATAATATACATCTAAGAACAAAATTATAATTTTGACTATAAATAATAAAATAAATTATTTTCTATCACAGTGTATATTTGAAAGTGTCTGTATACATCCCTTGAGTTAATGGTGATGATGGTTCATATTATCAAGAGTTGAAAATTTAAGACATGAATTTTCATTATTAACTCACAAAATGCTGCCGACCGTAGGATCATCATGAGGATGGTGATTGATCCGGAAGGTTGGTGTACGATCGCTTCTTTAGAATAGATGAGTCTTGAGTCTACGATGTAGAGATATCAGAGCGAAAGTACAGATACTCATTAGAGAATGAGGGTACTGAGCGTGACCACCTCGAGCAATCATGAGAAAGTCTATCTTCTCGTCGATGACTGGTTCGAAGCTGCAGTGGTGTGTCTGACTCTTTGACCTAAGGTGCATCGACAGTTCATCTTGAGGGTGTTATAATTTGACTACACCATAACTCAATCTCTTAGCCATTTGAAATTCTGAGGTGTATGTTGGCTATAGCATGTTCATTATAAAAATTAGATTGCACCAATAGAGAATCTATCTACCTCGATAGATGGGGAGCAGTCTTATGATGATCATGAGAATCAAGTCCATAAGCCCATAGCCATGGTAGAGTGAAATAATAGAAAGAGTTTCTATTAGGATTTTCACATTGGACTTGAATCGAATAATTAATTCATATGACAAAAATTAGGATTTGATGAGATCACCTTAACCCTAATCTGATCGAATTTCAAGATAGAAGAATTTAATCACATAGGTAATTACATCGAGAGGTTCATTTTCAGCTCTGATGGATTGCCACCATATGCTGCTAGGTATCACTGGTAGATTTTGGAAGCAATTAGAATGATTTGGATGATCGATCATACTAGTTATCTGAATCAAAAAAGTTTTGATTCATCGAAAGATGTTTCGATGATGTCGATGATAGAGATCGTGATGTATCCTATTACCATACGAAACTGAACCTAACTGGATCATACAAATAAGATTTTAGATCTGAATATCATCAATTGGACTAACTTAGTTCAATTGATTTGAATAAGATTCAATTAGGTTCAAATTAAAAAAATCATGCTAGCACACGATTGAGCCTAATATTCTCCTTCAATAATCATTAAAGCTTGTCTCGACTGAGCCAAATGTGTTTGAACTCACTCAGAAATTTTTACTTGATCTGACTGAAACTTATCCAGATCAAAAAAAATTATCTTAATTTATGAGATAAATTTGAGACAATACTTGCCATTTTTCATCATTTACTAAATCTTGTCTTTAGATTTTGATGAAATGTTGACCTTTGACACTTAAACATCTGCCCATGTATCATGTACACACAGGAGAGAACATGGAGATTTCTCTCCCTACTAAAAAGTAGAAAGAGAGGAGGTGCATGCCTAGGAAGGCGTGTGCCCCATGAGGATCATGCCTGAAGTTCCATATAGATGGGACTCCAGGTTGCTTCATGATTTCAACTTAGGTGGCGCCAAGGAGTCCTATTTGACCAGTCTTGGCGCCACCTAAGAAGGTTTATGAGGAACTCTAATCTAATTGAATCAGATGATGTCATCACACTAATTAGATTTAGATTTGATTGTATAAAGAGTCATGATTGATCGGGATGATATGGTGCAGCAGGATCTATATAAATCCTGTCTGTGCTTAGAATTGAGAGCTTCTGCCCTTTGCCCATGCCATAAAGCTTCTCTTCCTCCATCTCCATGCCACCTTTAGGTCTTCTCTCTTCTATCCACGTCCAAGAGTTCTTAGGCTTGAGTTTGGCACGATCCAAGCAAGAGAAAAGCGATAGAAAAGAAAGAAGGTAGCATTGTTGCAAGAGACAATGGCTAATCTTCAAAAGTTATTTTGAAGACCTTCAAGATTAGATCCGGATCTAATTTTTGGAGCATAGATTGAGAAGAAAAAGATCTTCAGATTCTATCCGAGTAGATACTGATAGAGGTCAGGCGCTTGCGTGGCTACATTCAGAACCTCAGACAAACATCGGAATCATCATAGGATAATTGAATTATCCAAAATATAGATATAATTAAATTAGATTTAATTTATTTTTACTTTATGAGATCAATAAGACCAGATCTGAAGAGTCTCAGATCTGATTTGGATCTAAGAGAAAATTTTTTTGAAATATCCATCTTGATCCAATCAGATCTGAACGAACCTGATCTAAAAAATAGAATTTTTTTCTTCAACTGGTATTAGAGCCAGGTTTCATAATTAATTAGATCTGATTTTAATATATTTTTGATCTAATAATTAGATGATTTTAGATATCACATTAGATGTGATTAGATCTAAAATCAAAAAAATTTAAATAATCTAGATCTAAGATATATGAGATGCATGACTAGACTAGACTAGGAATAGAATTATTCTATATATAGTCTAGGATGATCATAATTTTAATTTAATTAATTATAATTTTTAGATCTATTTATTTATTATTTTTTAATATTATAAATATTATAATTAGATCTATAAAATAAAAAATAAATTTATTTAATTTTATTCATATGAGATATGATAGATGCATGTTTAGACTAGCTGTAAAATAGTTCTACAAAATTATCTTGAATAAATTTAATTTGATATGATCCAATTTAAATTTTATTTTTTAGATATTTATGAGATAATTTAGATCTGAAAATATGTATGATATGATATATGAGATGTATGCAAAACATATTTTTAAGTTAGATCAATTTTTATATATGTGATATATATGTAGATCTAACTAGTTTTGTAGATTTATCATGTTTCTAATTAAGACGTTCTCCTTGACCGTCCGATCATAAGAACGAAGTAGAATTTAAACATTCTCTTCTTCCATTCGATGGAATGTTCTTATGATGTATAGGAGTGCTGCATGTTCGTCCTTAATCAAAAATCAAAAAATTTATTTTCAGCAAAACCCTAGATCCTGAAATCCTAGGATTTTATTTACATATTTTGTTTATGAATCCTAAACTTAATTAAGAATTAAAATTATAAAATATATTAGGTATAAAATTAAGAATTTTTAGATCTAAGATATATTTATAAAATTGAATTCGAACTTAGGTAGCTTAATTAGGTCTAGCGGTTGATCAAACTAAATCAAAAGTCAGTTAGATGGGATCAAGAGTGCTTAAATTGACCAACCTAATAAAATTAAGTCTGGATCAAGGTCGAGTCATATGAGTGATCGATCAAGTTAAGATCTAATTAAGCTCAGTGGTTAGAGTTTGGATTGTAGGCTAATCCGATTGATTCTGGCTCAATAATTTGGTGTCCATGATAAGTTTGACAAATACGATCGACTGATTTTTAATTGGAAGCTACTCGACTCGAATGCATTCTTATTGAGTTAATGGCATATTCCTTCCATCGGTCTCACTTATCTGACCATATTTGTTGCCTCAGTCCTAATCTAAGGTGGCTAATAATCCGAATTAACTCATACCACTAGGTTAGTCATAATGGTTATAGCTATGTCAAGTCAAGTTTAAAAAGATTTAAATCAAATCTTCCTAAGAAAAGATTAAGTCTAAGATCTTTCACCATTATAGATATGTGGGCCCTTCTCGAGGTTGATTGTTCTTGACTGATCATAGTGGTTCAGTTGCACCGAAAAGATGCAACCATGTCTATTAGGCATTGGATGCTACGGATTGGAGGATAGATTGGGCTCAATATTTTGGATATGATGAGAGATCCAATTAGGAATTCAATTTATGCAAATGATGGATTTGACTTAACTAAGAAGTGAATAGGAGTGAATCAATATTTCGGACATGGTGAGATTCATGAATTAGAGATCAAGCCTGGGTGCACCATGATTAGAGAATCATTGGACAAGAGTTGTTCACTCATTGGCTAACCCATCATTAATAACTATTAAGTGAGATGATGAGTCAGTTAGTGGGACTGCACCATCCATTAAAAATCATTAAATCATGAAGATTTTCGCATCTCTACAGAGGGAGTGTAGGGATCCGAGAAAATAGTGGGAGCAATTTGTTTAAAAATCAAACTCCTAAATAAATTGGTCAAGTCTTAGTTACAAAATCTAACTAGAAACTTTGACTCTCTATAAAAAAAAGAAAAATATCTGCATCCAATCCACTAGCCCGTATCTTGGATACCCATAGACTGATCGGACCTAATTACAAGGATTGGTTCTGAAACTTCAAAATCATTTTAAATTTTGAGAAGTTAACTCATGTATTAGATCAGGATCCTTCCATCTTACCAGCCTGTCCATCTGCTGAATAGAGAGCGTCTCTTGATAAATGGATGGATGAAGATAACAAGATCAGATACTATATGTTGGGCTTGATGTCTGATGAGCTTTAGCACCAACATGAAGATATCAAGATTGTCTGCTAAATATTGGCTCACATATAAGAGTTGTTTGATGAACAGAGTCGCGCAGTCAAATATCAGGTTACTAAACGATTGTTTAAGGCTAAAAAGCATGATGGGCAATTAGTCCAAGATCATTATTTGATGATGATCAAGGACTTGGAAGAGCTTGAGAAGCTCGAAGTGAAGTTAGGTCAGGATCTATAGAATGATATAATTCTGCAATCCTTGACTGATGCATATGGACAGTTCATCATGAATTACCATATACATAAACTTCAGAATACTTTGACTAAGTTTATGAATATGCTTACTACTGAGCTTTCTATGAAAGATTTTAAAGGCTCAATACTTACTATGGAATAGACTTCTTTCCAAAAAAAGTCTTTTAGAAAGAAGAAGAAGTCTATGAAAAAGCAAAATATGAAAGATGGAAAGAAAAAGAAGGCAGAGCTGAAGAAAAAGATCACTGACAAAGAAAAGTATTTCCATTGTAATACTGACAGCCATTGAAAGAGGAACTGTTCTACATATCTGGCCATCCTAAAGAATAAGAAGGAGACAGGTCCTTCTGGAGGTATGCTCGTTATTGAATCTAACATTACGATTTCTTCTGCATCCAGTTGAGTGCTTAACTCTAGTTCTAGTGCTCATTTGTGCACTTCTATGCAGGATCTTGAAGATAGCAGGAGGCTGAGGGATGGTGAGATGATCCTACGCGTCGAAAATGGAGCAAGAGTTACTGCTGTGGTCATGGAAAAATACCTATCCTCTTCGACTACCATCTGGTTTAAACTTAGTACTTAAAAGATTGTTATTATGTGCCTACCAGCAAGCAGGAATTTGATTTCTATTTCATGTTTAGCACAAGAAGGCTATGTAATTAGTTTTCTTAAGGACCATTGTAACATTCTTTATGAAAGAAATAAAATTGCAAGTGGTTTTCTTATTAACGATCTTTATCAGTTACATATTGATGTATCTATTTTTAATATCGAGCAAAATGTGAATGCCATAAGATTAAAATGACCTAGGGATAGTCCAAATGATAGGTATCTATGGCACCTAAGACTAGGTCATATAGCAGAAGATAGGGTTAACAAATTGGAGAAAATTGGGCTATTGAGTCCATTGACTTTCGAGTCATATCCAATTTGTGAATCTATGTCTTCATGGCAAAATGACTAAGCTTCCCTTTTGTAGGACATGGGGAAAGGGCCACGGATCTCTTGCCCTAGTACATACTGATGTGTGCGGCCCATTTGATGTGCCGGCTAGAGGCAACTTTGTCTACTTCATAATATTTATCGATGATTTATCTAGGTATGGGTATGTGTATCTTATGAGACACAAGTCTGAAGCTTTTGAAAAGTTCAAGAAATTCAGACATGAAGTAGAAAAGCAAACTGAAAAACTCATTAAGGTTCTTCGATCAGATCGAGGAGGTGAATACCTTAGTCGAAAATTTTTGAACTATCTTAAGCAAAATGGCATAGTCTCTCAATGGACTCCACCTGAAATATCCTCAACTCAATGAGATTTCAGAATGGAGGAATCGGACCCTATTAGATATGGTCCGATCCATGATGAGCTTCATAGACCTTTCTGATTTTTTTTGGAGACATAATCTGTTAACTGTTATATATTTACTGAATAGGGTTTTTTCTAAAACCGTTCCTACCACACCGTATGAGATATGGCATGGTAAGAAACTAAGTCTGAGTCATCTCAGAATTTGGGATTGTCCGGCTCATATCAAAAGACAACAAGCGGACAAGTTAGACTATAGGTTCCTTTAGAGCTCGATTCATAGGATATCCTAAAGAAGTCATTAGGATATTATTTCTACATTCCAGAAGACCATAATGTGATTGTGAGTCGACATGCCATCTTTCTTGAAAAATAGTTTATTCAAGATAGCGGCATTGGAAAGCAGATCAAGCTCGATGAAGAAAGTCTCACAAGAGCAACGAGCTAAGGACCAAATGTGAAACCAAATCAGGTTGAGCCAATACAATCACTACCTCCTCCATCTCATAGATCGAAAAGAATTTTTCATCCTCCTGAGAGGTACTTAGGTACTATTTCAGAGGAACTAGAGAAAATATTCCTCATAGGTAATGGGGTTCATGGTGATGATCCCAAAACCTATAACGAGGCGATATCAGATATCGACTCTGAGAAATGGTTAGAGGCAATGAAGTCAGAAATTGACTCGATGCACTCAAACCAAGTCTGGACCTTGGTAGATCCACCAGAAGGTATAGTACCTATTGGGTGTAAATGGATCTACAAGAGAAAGATTGGTGCAGATGGGAATGTGGAGACATTCAAAGCTAGATTAGTGGCAAAAGATTATAGTCAACGTGAAGGCATTGACTATCAGGATACCTTTTCGTCAGTAGCTATGCTAAAATCCATCCGCACATTGCTTGCTGTTGCAGCCTATTTCGATTATGAAATATGGCAAATGGATGTGAAAACGGCATTCTTAAATGGATACCTTGAGAAAGATATCTATATGGAACAGCCGCTAGGTTTTACATCCAATGATGCTGATTACAAAGTATGCAAGCTGCAAAGGTCCATATATGGACTTAAGCAAGCATCTCGGAGCTAGAATACTCATTTTAATGATGTGATCAAATTATTTGATTTCATAAAAAATGAGGAACCATGTATTTTTAAAAAGGTCAGTGGGAGCGCTATTATTTTTCTCATACTGTATATGGATGATATCCTCCTTTATGGGAATGATATTCTCATGTTGATGATAGTTAAAATATGGTTATCTAAATAATTCTCCATAAAAGATCTAGGAGAAGCATCCTTCATTTTAAAAATTAAGGTCTATAAAGATAGACCAAATAAGATGCTAGATCTTTCATAGAAGATGTATATAGAGGAAGTGCTAAAGAGATTTAGCATGGAAAACTCCAAGAGGGGATTGATATCCTTCAGACATGGTATTCATCTCTTCAAGAAAATGTGTCCCAACACACCAGAAGAGATTGAACGCATGAGCAAGATCCCATAAGCTTCAGCAATAGGGAGCCTTATGTATACCATGTTATGTACACGATCTGATATAGCCCATGCTGTGAGTGTCACGAGCAGATATTAGTTGAATTCAGGTGAAGAACACTAGACTTCTGCGAAATATATCCTTAAGTACTTGAGAAGAACTAAGGATATGTTATTGATTTTTGGTAATGAAGAACTCCAAGTCTAGGGATATACAGACTCGGATTTTATGTTCGATATAGATGATCGAAAGTCGACATCTAAAAGTCTGTTTATGTGTAATGGTGGTGCTATCAGTTAGAAGAATTTCAAGTAAATAGTGATAGCAGATTCTACTATGGAAGCAGAATACATCGCTGCATTAGAAGCTGCGAAAAAGGTATTTTGGTATAAAAAATTTATCATAGAGATTAGAGTGATGCCATCGGATGCCATTCCTCTGTACTACGATAACAATGGTGCCATAACCCTTGCTAAGGAGCTGAGGTCTCATCAGAAATTCAAGTACATTGAGCGATGATACCACCTCATCCGTGATAACCTCGAGAAAGATTATGTCGAGATCAAGAAAGTCAACTTCGCAAATAATGCGGCAGATCCACTCACAAAGCCATTGGGCCAGCAGAAGATCGAAATTCATCTTGAGAAGATGGGACTTAGATTTGTAGCCAATTGGCTTTAGGTCAAATGAAAGTTTGTTAGATATGTGTGTCCTAAAAGTCAGAATTGGCTGACACTTATAATACACATTTAAAGATAAAATTATAATTTTAATTATAAATAATAAAATAAGTTATTTTTTATTACAGTGTGTATTTGAAAGTATCTGTGATACATCCCTTGAGTTAATGGTGATGATGGTTCATATTTTCAAGAGTTAAAAATTTAAGACACGAATTTTTATTATTAACTTATAAAATGCTCCCGACCGTAGGATCATCATGAGAATGGTGATTGATTTAGAAGGTTAGTGTACAATTGCTTCTTTAGGATAGATGAGTCTTGAGTCTATAGTGTAGAGATATCAGAGTGAGAAGTACAGATACTTGTTAGAGAACGAGGGCACTGAGCGTGACCACCTCAAGCAATCATGAGAAAGTCTACCTTCTCATCGATGACTGGCTCGAAGCTGCAGTGATGTGTCTGATTTTTTGATCTGAGGTGCATCGACAATTCACCTTAAGGGTGTAGAAAATTTTCTATAGAAAATTTTATTTTCTCTCTCTATTTTCTCTCTATAATATGTTCTCTATCCAAAATTATTTTTCTCTTTATGAAGTTACTCTCTCTAAGATTAGTCTAGTGAAAGACTTTCTTCTGATGATTCTAATTGAGCTTAGTGAAAGATTCTGATTCGCAGTTAATGAATACTATGTCGGTGTCCACCTTAGTCAACCCAGATACCATTAGATTTGATCACTCATAATTTTTATTGAATAATTTCTATACTAGTTTAATCATGATTTAATTAAATCATCTTGCATATCAAAATGTCAGACAATGTCATCTGATTAGTCATATTTCATCATACTAATTTTTCTTTATTTTAACATTCTTTCTCTACTTGATTTATGAATCCAATAAAGGGTCTCTAACTTTATCACTTTGAATTTGAGTTGACATGGTTGACAAAATTTTGAGACATCCTATAGGTTGGATGGTAAATCCACACCATCTAAGTCTATGTCAAGCATCGTAAGATTCACTTTTTGTTGATCTTTATTAAATTCTTGTATCTTTATTAAAAATTGATTTGCATTAATTAACATGGAATATGTTCTTATATGTTATTCATGGTATTTATTTTTAAACATTATATTTTATAAATATATCTAAAATATCTAGTTAAAATATTCATTATTTATGAGGCTATCGAGTTCATTGCCTTACCTTTTTTTTTTGGATGTAGATTTTTAATTGCGGATATTGGAATTATTTTGGAAGTGAGTTTAAAGATGAGAGTCGATAGTATCAATCAAGTTAATTTAGATATTAAGTTATGATTATATTTTACAAGATTATTATTTAAGCTTTAATTGATATAAAATCTTCTGAATATTATTGAAATTTTATGATAGATTAAAATGGATTTTAGTTAATTAAAATTTTAATTTAATTTATTATAAATTCTACTATAATATATTGATAGTGTATTTGGAATATCATACATGCTTGTGAGGAGAATTTTTATGAATATACGGCAGTTGTCATGACTTCTAGACTCGTGATTTCGGATCGAAAGCATGATAATAACTTTTGCACGCTACATTCTAGGGCAAAAAAAAAAAGTTTCGTTAATTTTTTTTTACATGTATTATACTACTTCATCTAAAAAAGAAAAAAAGGAATTTTTGCTTCATTAAAAGTTTGAAAATTTTATATTTTTGTTTTATATATATATATTTTGAGATAGAATGAGGGGGAATCTTTTAAATTTTTAAATGAAATCTTAATTATCTCATTTCTTTTTGAGGTTTCAAAAGTTTTTAAACTTTTTTTTCTTTTAGCCCCGTAAAAGCAAGTTCCCTTGCTCTTATAGTTGCTTCTATAGAAATGCTATCCTTTGAAGTCCAAGTTGGCTTTTAAGGTGAGTGAGCTGCTGGCCATATGCACATGCATGCCGGGATGTGCCACGTATACACAATGTTTTGCAAAAAGTTCTTCATACTTTTTGCGAACCATGTTCTTAATTAGCATAATATAGCAATTTATAGGTGCCATACGACCAACAATCCACACACCGCATATGATTTTGAAACCATAATCTCGACAGCAAAATTTTAGACCTCTCAAACAATGCAATGTTAAATGTGGAACTACAAAGCACTTGCTGCTTTTCATCTGAGGGGGAGTCACACCCGACGGCGGGACAAATATAGAATTGAAAAGATCGCCTTCAAGAAAAGAGGAAAAGAAAAAAATTAAAAAAAAACACCACATGTGATGCAACTTTTTTCGTGCTCTCTTGCTACCGTACAGTGGAATGCACGTAACCGTGGTAGCTGTTGGCGGTCAACCAAAGACCAGAATTATAGCTATGATCTCATGTTATACGTAAATGAAAGTCTTATAATGCAGCCACGTCACGCAAGAGTCCTACCTTTTATATCTGGTGTGGAGAGAGAGATAGAGAGAGAGAATACCACATGAAATGTTCGTATCTCGGCTTCTGGACTGGTTGGGGAGAACTTATATATAAAAGTCCTCAACATGACTTGAACGCACTGAATATTATAATAAACTGTAAATATCATAAGTTAGAGCATCAATTTTTTTAGGAGGGGAGGGGGGAAGGGTATGTACGTAACAGCGGTCATACCGGACCTGACGACATCATCCAGCTAGCGTAGCCAAGCTGTCAAAAAGAAATAAAAAAAATACACGTTTACCGTGGTATCAAAAGTTGCAGCATGGTGTTATTTTTGTTGAAGGCATATTTAGAGATGGAGAGGGAGAGGAGAGAGAACGTTACAAAGGTACCGTATGCTAAATTCCTCACATCGGACACAGCAAGTATCCAAAGGTACCGTATACTAAATTCCTCACATCGGACACATCAAGAGCGGTTTGGACGCTTAAGAAAGCAACTTAGTGAGAGGGGGCTTAAGAGCGGATCACAGGCTAGTGGGCTTGGATATTTAAAAATAGACCTGTGAGACAGATCCGGGCAAAAATAAGATAGGCACATCCAAAAATTTAGCCGGACCTGAGAAACGATAAATAATTATATTAATAAATTATATATTATAATAAAATAATAATATATTATGTTGTACTTAGTCTCTAATGGTGACGGAAAAGAGGAAACTGAGTCCGTTGGATGGGCCCAGGGGGTTGGCCCTTCAAGACTAGGTCAGGCTCGAGGCTCCATGTTCGGGCCAGACTAGATCCGGAAAAAAGCGTCGGGCCTTACTCTATCATAGGGCTTAGCTCGAGTCTGACTGGCAGATTGGCATGGGTGCTTCATGTTGCACCAAGGCATTGGATTATGCCTACCAAACAGCCTTCAAAAAGTAAGGAATAAGCAAGGATAGATTATCCCAGTCAAAATTGCTGATGCTATAACTATTCCAAGGGGGAGATATGCTTGTCACCTTTTCTTTTTGGACAAAACTATTTTCAGTTAAAAGTTATTCCAAAAATTGTCCCTAAAAAATTCATAACTGGTGCATCACTATGCCAATAGGCATGGCTATTGCTATTCCACTTATTCCCGAACCATAAGGAAAAACGACATAAGAGTAAAAATATGGAAAGACATGGTGATAATAAAATATAGTTAGGAAGAGAAAAAGAGATTAGGGCAAAAGAGAGCGCTGAAAGAGGGCTAAAACGGAATCATGAAGAATGTCCTCAATTTTATTCGGTACCTTATTATTTTCTTGTCAGTAATAAACAAGAAATGCTTGCTTCAAAGTCAAGATCTACACAGGAAATTGTTAGACTATCGCACGATATGTTTGCCTTTTCCCAACTTCTTCCGTTTCATTTCTTGTAATCAAGGATTCTAACGTCATTAGTCAAAGCAAAGGAAATATTGTATTAATATGGTTTACATCACAGAGGTGGTGATGATCACGGCATAAAAGCATAGAGTATGGTTGCAAACGTTAAGATATAGAGGCCAGAAGGAATGGCAGGGAGCAGGGGATGAAGTAATCAGCATAGCTCAATGATCATTGCATTCCTCAAGTCCAGCAGGAATACTGAAGCTGAAATGTCCTAAATGTCTTAACTTTCAAATATTAGAAAGCTGAGGGATTCCCGGTCGGTCTTGGGTTTCCATTGCACCGCAAAATTTAATTTTCAAAATTTTAAGCAAGTTTTAATTCTTAAAACTATTAAATCAGAATTCAAACTTTAGGACTACTTTATAGAATTCAATCAAACAAAATAAGCATGCATATAAGATGGAGGATTATATCTTACCAAAAATGATGATATAGTAATAAGATGAAGTCCAAAGAAGTACTGTAGACTTCTTTACAAGCTTGCTGTCGATTTTCTTTCTTAAGAAAAAATTGCACCACCACCTTATTGCCTTCAAATCTCCATGAAAGCCACCATGAAAATCTTTTCTTAGCAAATCTCACCATCCAATTTTGATTCAAAAATTCTCGGCTTATGGAAAAATTGAATCTTATGACTAGCAACACTTGCTTTTTCTTTTTTTTCTCTTCTTTTTCTTTCTATTTTTCTCTCACTTTTCCTCATCTTTTTCTCAATTTATTTTTTTCTCTTTTTTCTCTCAATCCCACGCCCAAAACAGCCAACAAAAATGGCATGCCACATCTCATGATGTGCCCACTTTAAATAGGAATCCAGGGGGCATGGAACACTTCCTTCGGCACATGGATATTCTCCACACGGTGATTTAATTCACCATGTGAATTAATTGGGTGTGGAGGAGCCTTCATGTAGGACTCCTCCTCGTCTACGTTTAGAAACCATGGTGCCATCTGATGGCAGGTGGATAAGTATTGGCATGGAAAACTAATAGCTTGTTTGGATTGGGGTATACGAAGATTCATAAGGAGAAGGGAGGTAAGGATAAAGAATGAACCCCTGTTTGATAAAATTTTTTAAGAGATAAAGAAGGATAGAGAAGGGTTCTCTCAATCCCTTCGTACCCCTCGCTCACTCAATTTTATGAACTTTCGATTTGGGATGTAATGGAGGGAAAGGTTTATGTTTAAGTTTTACTTTCTTAATTTATTCTTAATAAAACTTTAAAATTATAACTAGACCATGATATACAATGCTTAATGAAAAAGAACATATTTATCAAAATATATATAAAAATTGTTCTACCCCTCTCTTAACCTCTCTATCCAAATAAGAGTAAGGTATGTACCCTTCTTTAGCCTTCTCCTTTCTTTTCAAATAAGGGTTCATTAATTTCATTATCCTCCCCTCCCCTCCCCTCTATTATCCTTCCCTCCCCTCCCCTTATGAACTCTCATGTACCCCTAACCCAAATAGCCCATAAGAGGAGTGTTTAAGAAAGACTCTTCCTTCTTAACACACATTAATATGGAGTGTTCCAAACTAAATGGCATGGAGGCTGGTGTGGTGGCGTGGAGAAGGCCTTGTTCACATGAAACTCTTTCATGTGATTAGGTTTATCCACTCAGGAAACCTTAGGATCAAACATAATCTTATTAGGTTTATGGCATCAAGATTTAGATTAGCTCAAACACCTTAGAATTTAACCTAATTGAGAACTTGGGTTAATTCATGTGCTAGCAAATTAATCAAACTTATGTAGATAATGAACGGTGAAGTTAGGGCCATCGGATTGAGGCGATCTATTGCGATGACACTCTAATGATAATTATTTAGATAATGAATGGTGAATATGGACATTAAATTTTAAAATTATATAATATTTAAAAAAAAATAAGAAAAAAATTATTTTCAACCTACGGCAGTGGTTATCAAAAATTGTTGCTATCTACAGCAACGGTTATAGAACCACTGCCGTAGATCTATACCAGCAGTTTTGGATAACTGCTGTCGTAGATCTATGGCAGCGGTTTGATAACCGCTGCCGTAGGTTAGACTAAAAAATTCTAAATTTTTTCTACTTTCCTTCCGTGCATGCTCGATTTCTCTCTGTCTCTCCCCCTCCTCTCTATCATCGGTGAAGCTTCTTCCCCCCCGGTCGGTGCCGCCCCTCCTCCCTCGACCGGCACCGCCCCTCCTTCCCCCTCTCCCTCCGACCCCCCATCCCCGACCGCCCCACCCACCCGGCCCACCCCACCTCCCCCCCAGCCGCCCCTCCTTCCCCCCATCCCGGGCCGCTCCTTCCCCGCCACCCCCCACCCTCCCCCGACCGCTCCTCCTTCCCCCATCCTCGCTGCCCCTCCGCGCCACCCCAGCCCTCCATCTCCAGCCCCCCTCCCCGCCACCCCCCACCCCCCATACTCCCCCAGGCCGCTCCTCCTCGCCACCCCACCACTCGCCCCCCCACCTCTCCTTGGCCGCCCCTCCTTCCCCCTATCCCCGACCGCCCTCCCCACCACCCTACCACCCCAGGCCCCATCTCCGGCCGCCCTCGCCATCCCCCCACCCACCCTCCTCGCTCCCTCTTCCCCATCCGACCGCCTCCGCCCCCCACCCCATCCCCACCTCTTCCCGCACCCACTGCCCCCACCTCATACTCCCTTTAGATCGTCGATCTTTCCATCATTGTGCCTCCCGAGCCTCCTCATCACTGTGCCCCTCTGGCCCCCCATCTCCGATCGCTCCTGCTCTCTCTCTCTTTTCTTTTTCTCTCTTTTCTCTATCTCACTATCTTGCTTTTATTTCGTAGGTTACCTCTAGTGCCATCGTCCTCCTCTAGCATCATCGTCGCCGGCGACCCTCGGAGCTTTTAGGTGCGACCCACTCTCTATAGTCCATAGATATATATTTTTTTAATTTTATAGTATTATTTATTAATCATATATATATTTATAATAATTTATAAAATATTTATAATAAATATTATAAATATTTATTATAAATATTATAATTATCTGCCATAGTTTTTGGACGTCGTGCCGTGGTGGTAGCCTTAGGCTGTGCCATGTCGACGGCTGTGGACTAGATCTATCAACGAATTGGGTTCGAATCAAAATTTGGATATTCAGATCTAGATCCAATTTTAATTACTGATACCGGATCCGAAACTGAATATCCTGATGGATCTGTACTTGAAGTACCAGACTCGGATCCTAATGGATCTCCGGAAAGGTCGGACCTGAATTTTGAGATCCAAAACTAAGAAACAGAGAGACTGAGAGGGAGACCAACAGATTGAAAAAGGGAGGGCCAGTCGCTCGTCGATCGTCGATAAGGGAGACTAAGAGTGGGAGGAAGGGGGTTCGGCCTCGCCGCTGTCGCCGACGAGGGAGATCGAGAGAAGGAGAGAGGAAGGGAGGGATCCGATCTCATCATCATCATTGGGAGGGAGGGGGTCCGACCTCACTGTCATCATTGGGAGGGAGGGGGTTCGACTTCATCGGCATCATTGGGAGGGATGGGGTCCGGCCTTATCGATGAGGGAGATCGAGAGAGGGAGAGAGAAAGTGATCGAGGGGATGGCACACAATCGAGTCGGCTTAGATACACAGCCGAGCTGACTCGGGTCGTGATCGAGCTGACTGAGGAAGGATCCGAGTTGGATGTCTTAGGCACGAAGCCGACTGTCTCAGGCACGAAGCTAGCTTGACTTCTAAGCGAATAGAATTTGATATGTCTCTCTAAGGTTCCAACTTTAAGCCCTAAAGTACCACCATCATCTACTTTGTTTTTCTTTCAGGTTTTTGGATTAACACCAAGGTTCGTGCAAGAGATCAGATCTATGACTGTTGCTCATCCTTAATTATTTATGAATGTAATTTATGTTGTAGAATTTATTGTATAACATTTTCTGCATATTTATATCTTATTGCTTTTATTTATTGCATTGCATAACGATGGACCCATCAATTAATTAGTATACATATTAGAGACTATTTATTGATGCTATACTAATATTATTGTTCAACATGTTATATTGATTAATGTTCATTAATGTTGCAGGTTACGATGGCACTGAAATGCCATCTAGCTTTCACACCTGTCCCTCGGTGGGTTATGCACAGTTCAGCATCCGAGGAGCAGTCGGAGCATACTCCATCTACCTCAACATCGGCTGCTCAGGAACCTCCACTGCTGACATCTACTCCATCGACGATATCTACTCCATCATGGCATCTACTCCACCGATAGCTGAGTTTCTACCGTCATCCATATCTGAGACATATGCTACTACGCAGGCATCTGAGTGTACGTTTTTATTATATTAGCACAACTTTATTTTTTATATAGTATTTGTATACTTATATATTTGCATAACGTATTTGCATTGTAAGTGCATCATTCAGCCAGATATTTTATGGTCCCATACATATGGCACACGTATGGAACCACCAGCATCAGGTGATGGTCTATTACGATGCGGAGGGAAGGTTGGTAGGAGAGATCGCATGGAAGATGTATTCCTTTTTTGGAGTGCTTGTGAGACAGTCGGACATCATTCTCGTAGAGCCTAGAGACTGACGTTTGATGGATGCTGCCATCAGGGATCGGATATGGAAGGAGATATGGGTAAGTACGCGCATCTTAGTTATATTTATGCATTTTATATGTTTACACCATATATGTTTGATTATAATAATTTTGTAACTAATTTTTGATAATTTTATGCAGAGGAGGTACGACTTTCTCGATCATAAGAGGGCTCGAGATACTCGATTAAGAAAGATCAGAAAGTTGTATCGAAGTTACAAGGTCAAGCTCTATAGAGGATGGCTCGAGCATCAATGAGACACTCCAGAGGAGCTTATTCCCTGGATACAGTACTGTCCTTCGAGTCAGTGGAAGAGGATGGTTAGACACTAGAGGAGCCAAAAGTTTGAGATAAAATTTCTAATTTTTAAATTTTTTAATATACTTAAAATTTTATTTAAATATTTTTAAATATTTATTATTTATTTGAATACTTGTTAGGCTACCTTCCGTCAGAATCGAGAGAACCGTACAGCCCAAGAGTATACGCACACTCTAGGCCATGAGTCTATGACCAGTTGTGTGCATAGAAAGATAATTAATTTTAAATCTTACTAGATAAATTAAATTCATATTTTTTATCATCTTTCTGATAAATTTATTCTTTATTATAGCTGATGAGAGATGGAGTGATGCCCAGCCATAGCAAGATCTTTCGATCTAGCCACACGGACAAGATGGGCAGGCTGATGAATGCCGTGATCGGACGTATTTTTATAAGTATTAAATATATTAGTATATATGATTAGTATTATAGCATTTTTTATAAAATTTTATTTTAATTTATAATTACAGGATCAGTTAGATGCGCTCATAAGCGAGGGCCTGGATACCTCTGGGCTCCATGACCATCTGTCTCAGGTCTTGGGGCCTGAGCACCCTAGGAGGATCCGATGTAAGCTCGGATATACGCCGACGAGCTACTGATCCAAGGTGAGCATCTCCTCACAGACTTTCAGTGCCGTCAGTTAGAAGGAGCTTGAGGAGGCGTTGGCATGGGTAGATCATGCTATGATGCAGGCAGATCGAGCTGAGGAGCGCGCATCTCATCTGAAAGGCATTATGAGAGATATGATATCAATGCTCAATGCACGTTTTAGAGTCATGGACTTTGAGGATATGTTGGCTCGCATTCCAACTCCAGCTCTAGCTCTAACTTCGACTTCAACTCCAACTCCAACTCTGGATGACGACTGTAGATTTAGAAAATTTTTGATATATTTTATTTTTTAAAAAAATATTATAATAAATTTTATTTGATAATAAAATTTTATTATTTTAGAATAATTTTTATATTTATTATATTTTCTTATGTTATATATATGTATTTATCAGATAAAATATATAAAAAAATAAAATTTTTAATTTTTTAATTATTCAAGATCTACGACATTAATTTTATAACTGCTGTCATATCCATGCCAACCACTGCCATAGATTTTTGACGCAAACGGTATCAATCGTTGCATTAGACCTATGGTAGTGGTTATGTAACCGCTGCTATAAATAATCTATGGCAGCGGTTATATAACCGTTGCTATAGATCGATCTATTGCAGTAATTTATAAACCACTGCAATAGGCTATCTATGGAGCTACGACGATAGCTGTAGTAGCAGCGGTTAAATAACCACTGCCATAGCCTATGGCAATGATTTTTTGGACTACGACAGTAGTTACGAACTGCTGTCGTAGCTTTTTTTTATAATAGTGGAAAGAAAGAAGTAGATATCTCATTAGTTACCAAAGGAATATTGTTATTATCTTCTATATTGCTACTGTTCATCGCCATAGTAGCTTGTATCTGATCTTTGAGTTATGGGCAATCTCTAACATGATACTTTAACTCATTATACTAATAGCATCTAATCTTGCTATGGTCTCTTATCCTGGATTTAGATCGTTCTCGTCATGATTTCTTGCCGCTCTATCTACTACCATCAACTCCTTCAAAAATCATCAAAGCTGAGCTACCGTCATCTGATCTCGAAGCTAGGTTCTTTCTCTTGAGAACCTCATTCTTGAAAATCATCATAGTGGCCACACCCATCTTGATGGTGCATTTTTTTCACTAGAAGAGCAGTCACCAGGGACTCATATGAAGAGAGAAACGATGCTAGCAAGACTAACATCATGGTCTTCTTCTCAACCTTCTCACATCCACTAAGAAGATCGATAAGAATCTTCTAAAAGTGGTTGAGATATTTTTACATGCTCTAAGCTTCATCCATCCACAGTAGGTAAAACTGCCTTCAAAGGAATAGCATGTTGGTGAGGAATTTTATCATATACAACTCCTCGAGCTTCGACCATAGCATCATTGAAAAAGTCTTGCCAGGTATATGGATCACCACCTCATTTGCCAGATATATATACATAGTACTCATCATCTGCATCTATAGTCGCTCCCAGGTCCTCTCCTCTATGGTGTCTGACTTCTTTTCATTCAAGAGAGCATGTCCTTCACTGTTGCTTGCGATAAGAAAAAATGTCTCTTCCCATTGAACTAGTTGATTTTCATCTTGATTGTGCTTGTTTTCTCCTTCTAATGTTGATCAACATCATCTTTATCTGGACCGCCTAATATCATTTGACTATAGAAATCAGGCTTTGATACCATTTGTTAGGATAGATCCCTCAATTATGGAACACAAATCACTCGTCTAAGATCACAACAGCATCCAAGAAAGATAAATATCGATGCTATGCGAGAAAGAAAGAAGAAAGACTATAAAATACATACAATAAAATATATGTGGGTTTGGCCTAAATTCTATCTTTATGAGATGTGCAAACTTCATTATAAAAAAGATAAAAATAAATAAATATAAGAAAAACTTACTACTCAATTTTTATACAAGAGTCTCTTAATAAAAAAAATCTAAAACTCTCATAAAAACTTTCTAAAACCTCTCAAGAAGTTTCTCAATATCTCCATAATATCACCAGCTCTCTGATGTAATAAACGATTTATCAATTAAAGTTATATAAAGCTCAGAAGCACTAAAATAGAATTTCAGTAGAAAAATAGAGCCCTAATCAAACTAGGACCCCTTCTAGACCATCCAATCATGATCAGCTTGAACCATAGCCATTCGATCACATAAAACTACCTTAGATCAAGCCTGATCATGCCCGAATTCCTTCTTGACCGTACGATCATGATTGGCTCGATCCTAAGCCGTCAGATCATGATATGGTCCACACGCATCATGCCATAGATTATGGGAAACCACTGGGAAATGCCTCCACTAGTCCATGTGGGGTTGGTGAGCCAACGGTTCGCAATGGACCACGTGAGCGGGTTGGGTGCCCGTTCGGCTTGTGCCCATGCAGTCTATGCGGCCTGTGCGCTCTTGTGTGCACACTCATGCGCTTGGGCCGGCCCAGCATGTGGTTGGCCCAGTGCTGCTGCATGCTGCCAGCCAATTCCATGCTGCTAGCCTAGCTCGTGTCGCCACTAGCCTGCATCGGCCCGTGGGCTGTGCCACTTCCTCAGGTCTTTCTTCACGCGTAACTTCTCCATCTTGACTCCATTTGGATAGTTCTTGAATTCGTTGGACTCCATTCATCATTCTGGATCTTGTTCTAGGTTTATTATGGACCAAATCTTGAGAAATTTTTCTCAACACATGATTTCATCATTATCCTAAAATCATTATCCTATTTATGGGGTTCATTATAATCTTAAATAAATATTAAGATGTAGCAAATAATGAAATAAAATATCTAATTTTATTAATAAAGAGATATCAAGTATATGAGTTTAGAAGATAAAATACAAAAAGTATCTTATCGCATCACTCATACGATTGACTTGTAGGGCATTATTCTTTCAATCTCTCACTTACACTAAAACCAATCACTCCTATACTTAATGCCCATTAATTCTAGGTGGTGGTCAAACTGCTACTATAATAAGGCCTTAGTGAATGGGTTTGCTTTATTGTTTTTAGTATCAACTCGCTTAATGATCATCTTATCTTTTGACAATCTTTTGAATGAGGTGGAATTGTCTTAGGATGTGCTTAGATTTATGATGATATCTTAGTTCCTTTGCTTGAGCAACAGCCTTGGTGTTGTCACAATAAAGTGGCACTAAGTGTTTAATCTCAGGAACCATACCCAACTCTAAGAAGAACATCTTTATCTAGACGGCTTTCTTAATAGTCTCACTAGCAACTATGTATTTTACCTTAGTAACTAAGTTAGTTACAATCTACTATTTGGAATTCTTTCAGCTCACTGTACCACTATATAGAGTAAATACATATCCTAATATATATTTACTATCATTTGGATCATATTGAAAACTAGAATCTATATAACCTTCTAGTTTCAGATTAGATCTACCATAAATAAGAAAAGCATCTCTAGTCCTTCTTAAGTACTTGAGAATATTTTTCATAGCTTTTCAATGATCCTCTTCTAGATCTACTTGAAATTTACTTATAATGCCTAAAACATAAACGACATCAGGCCTAGTATATAGCATAGCATACATAATTGATCCCACTATCAAAGTATAAGGGATAGAACTTATTCTCCGTCTCTCTTCAAGTGTCTTAGAAGACATTTTCTTAAAGAAATGTATGCCATGACTTATAAGTAAGTAACATCTTTTACTCTCATCCATATTGAACCTCTTCAATACTAGATCTATGTACCTAGACTGGGACAAGTCTAGCATCCTCTTTGATCTATTTCTATAGATCTTTATACTAAATATATAGGATGCTTCACTCAAGTCTTTCAGAGAAAACTTTTGTGATAGCCAAGTTTTGACCGACTGCAACATAGGGATATCATTTCCAATGAGAAGTATGTTATCTACATACAAAATCAAGAAGATAATGGCACTTCCACTTGTCTTCTTATACACACATGATTTATCCATATTTTTTATGAAGCCAAATAATTTGACTATTTTATCAAAATGGATGTTCCATCTCCTCGATGCCTGCTTTAATCCATAAATAGATTTTTTTAGCTTGCATATATACTTGATTTGCTCTACCACTAGAGACAAATCCTTATGGTTGAGTCATATAAACTTCTTCCTCAAGATTTTCATTGAGAAACATAGTCTTAACATCTATTTGCCAAATCTTATAGTCATGACGTATAGCTATAGCAAGCATAATCTAAATAGACTTGAAAAATTACAAACAAAAATATTTTTTCATAGTCAACACTTTGCTTTTGTTTGAAATCTTTTGCCACTAGCCTAGCCTTATAGGTGTCAACCTGGCTATCTTCTTCTTGAAGATCCATTTACAACCTATTAGGCTCACACCCTCAGTTACATCAACCAAGGTCCAAACTTGGTTGACATACATAGAGTCCATTTTAGATAACATGGCTTTTAGCCATTTATCAAAGTCACTATTCATGATTGCTTTCGAATAGGTCATAGGATCATCATTCTCAATGATGTGTAGTATATTATCATTCTCAATGACAAATCCATACCTAAGTGGTACATTATGCATCCTATTTGATTTTTGGAGTAAAAGTGTGTGCAGTGTTAGCTGTGTGCCCTAAAAGCCAGATTGGCTAAACACTTATAATACACTTCTAAGAATAATTTTATAATTTTAATTATAAATTAATAAAAAAATATTTTCTATCATAGTGTGTATTTAAAGTGTCTGTGATACATCCTTTGAGTTAATGATAATGATAATTCATATTTTTAAGAGTTAAAAATTTAAGATATAAATTTTCATAATTAACTCATAAATAGCTTTCGACCATAAGATCATCACAAGAATAGTGATCGATCCAAAAGATTGATGTACGATCATTTTTTTAGGATAGATGTATCTTGAGTCTACGGTGTGGAGACACCGGAGTGACAGTACAGATACTTATTAGAGAACGAGGGTACTAAGCATGATCACCTTGAGCAGTCATAAAAAAGTCTACCTTCTCATCGATGACTGACTCGATGCTGCAGTGGTATATCTGATTCTTTGATTTGAGGTACATCGGTAGTTCATCTTGAGGGTGTTATAGTTTAACTATACTATAACTCGATCTTCTAGCCATTTAAAATTTTGAGGTGTTTGTTGGCTATAGCATATTCATTGTAGAAATTGGATTGCACAAATAGGAGATCTATCTACCTCAGTGGATGAGGAGTAGTCTTATGATAATCATGAGATTGAGTCCTTAAGCCCATGGCCATGGCAGAGTGAAGATAATAGAAAGAGTTTCTATTAGGATTTTACATTGGACTCAAATCGAATGATTAATTCATATGATAGATATTGGGTTTGATGAGTTTACCTTAACCCTAATCCAGTCGGAGCTCAAGATAGAAGAATCTAATCATCCAGGTAGCTATACTGAGAGATTCATTTTTAGTTTTGATGGATTGCCATCATATACTACTAGGTATCACTGATGGATTTTGAAAGCAATTAGAATGATTTTGATGATCGATCATTCTAATTGTATGAATCAAAAAAATTTTAATCCATCGAAAGATATTTCGATGATGTCGATGATGGAGATCGCGATATATCTCATTATCATATAGAATTAAATCTAACTGGATCACATAAATAATGATTTTGATCTGGATGTCATCAATTGAGCTAATTCAGTTTGATTGATTTGGATTAGATCTAATCAGATTCAAGATAATCGTGCTAACACACGATTGAGTCTAACTTTCTCCTTACGTAATCTTTCTGATTCATCACAACCGAGTCAAATTTGATTTGACTCATTCTTATATCTTGAATGGGTTTATTTTCATCTAACTAAAATTTGTTCAGGTTAGATTAATTGTAGAAATTAAATTCATTCATAGTGCAAATAAACTAGGGTCAAAAGTTGACCTATTTGAGAGAATTGAGGGTCACCTTATCAGATGCTTTTAGAAAATTTTTTAAAAATTATTTTGATCTAATTTTTGGATATGTGATAGGGCACGAGTCATAAATTGGGTGTACAAAATTTTCTAATTTTTGGAGATGCCTAGACTAAGTTATAATAGAGTTTGATTTGGATCAAACTCTTGAGGGAAGAGTCCTAGGCGCAGTGGACTCTTCCTTATCTACCCATGCCGATATCTTTTTGAAGTCTTTTTGGCATGAAAACCAGTAGGATCTAGTACTCTATGTGGGAAATAAGACCTAAAGTCCCAACAATAAAAATAAAATAGTTGGTATTTGATATAAATTCTTCTCATGCCAAGGCACTTCAACGAAAGTTTTATTTTTCACCCAAAAGGCTGCCGCCCCTTCCATCTTCCACACCCCCTTTGATCCTCTCTCTTCCCTTCTTCCACATGCCAAAGGTTGGGTGCAAATCAGAGAGCAAGATCCAATCAAAATTATGAAGAGTTTAGTATCTATGCGATGGTGGTCGTGAGACGGACAAGCAGCCTTCTCAAATTATTTTGAAGATTTTTTAGATCAGATCCAGATCTAATCTTTAGAAAAAAGATTTATGAGGAGAAGACATCAAGATCCTATCTGAGTCAACACCGATAGAGGTCAGGCGCATGCATGGCTTCTTTCAGAACCTTAGGATAGATCAAGATCATCACAGGATAATCTAATTACTCAAAACAAAGGTATGAAATTAAATTAAATTAAATTAAATTTTTTATTTTAATATCAGATCTTTAGAATTAGATTTAAGATATCTCAGATCTAATTAGGATCATAAAATTTTTTTTTAAAAATATTTCTTTAGATTTAATCAGTTTTGAACAATCATGTGCAAGAAACACATGATTTTTCCTACATATAGTAGTTGTGCCCCAGCAATGGGCACTTCAGGTTGAGGATCAACTTGAGGACTATCCACATGTTGCTTCTGGATAGATTGTAGGTTTTGAACTTCTTCAAGTTTAACTATCCTCCCACTACTCTCTTCTTGGATAAACTTCTTTTCCAAGAAAATGATATGCCTACTAACAAATACCTTTTATTGAGTAGGATGGTAGAAGTAGTATCCTACTCTCTTTAGGATAACCTACAAACCTGTATTTATCTAATCTAGCACTAAGCTTATATCCTTCAGTATTCTTGACATAAGCAAGGTAGCCCCATATCTTTAGATGTTTAAGGTTGGATTTCTTTCCTTTCAATAGCTCATATAGAGTGCTAGAAATAGATTTAGTTGGCACTTTATTTAAACTATATGCTATGGTCTCAAGAGCATATCCCCAAAAGGAGATCGAAAGATCCGTGAAGCGCATCATGGACTGCAGCATATCTAATAAGGTGCGATTCTTTCTCTCTGTAATACCATTTAATTGTGGAGTGTATGGAGGTATCTATTCAGAGAGAATTTTATTATTTTTTAAATGATCAAGAAACTCCCTAGTTAAGTATTCTCTTCCTTGATTTGATCGAAAAGCTTTAATATTTTTGCTAGTTTATTCTCAACCATTCTTTGGTACTCCTTGAACTTATCAAAAACTTCAAATTTGTATTCCATCAGATACACTAGTCCAAATCTTGATAAATCATCAATAAACATGATGAAGTAGGAGTATCCACCTCTAACTTGAGTTGTCATTGGGTCACAAACATCCATATGTACAAGGCCCAATAAGTCACTCACCCTTTCTTCATGTCCTGTAAATAGAGTCTTGGTCATCTTACCCATGATTCAAGATTTACAATTTTTATATGATTCAAAATCATAAGGATCAAAAAATTTTTCTTTGTATAACTTGTTAATTCTTGACTCATTAATATGATCAAGTCGATAGTATCAAAGATATGTGACATTCACATCTTCTCTCTTTCTTTTCTTCATATTATTAATATGAAGAATATTATCATTAAGTGATAGAAATTACGGACCATTATCAATAAGAGCATTGCCATAAAATTCATTAGAATAATAAATAGAGAAATTATTGCCCTTTTCTTTTATTTCAAAACCATGTTCAAGTAACAAAGGTATATAAATAATATTTCTAAGTAAATTAGGCATATAGTAACAGTCTTTTAAATTAATTCCAAAATTTTATCCGAAGGCAACTTCAACAACATGGTTCCTACGACTTTGGCTTTGATGGACTCTCCACTAACACCGAACAGTACAAAGTCACCATCATTCAATTTCTTTACTCCTTGCATATTGAAATCTCATGCCAGACTATACGTGGTAACTTGGTGATTAGCCAGCAACCAAAGATAAGAACACCTGGATACGAAACCATAAATACTAAAAAACAAGGGCGATCAATGATGTCCTAGCTTCAAGAAGAAGAGAGAAGAGAAAGAGAGTTCTTGGGAGAAAGAGCTTTTTCATATCTGTATGCAACATACAAATCATGGTACACTCTAATTTTTGCCCTAGTTACATGTATATATACATATGCAAAAGGATCAAGTTCAAAGTTCAACAAAACTCCCAAATAGTTAACCCACTATGCACTCCTAAAGTCTATGTACACCCATGTCTTGCCATGCACTCATCCCTTGGACTTAGTTTTAGCCCGAACCATAGATTAACCCTCTTAATTAAGACCTCTCTACCCAAGACCCTTAGTTACCTAGGATCAAACCCGATCTTAGACCCAAACAGCAGTCTCATACAGCTTCTATTCGACCTAGAAAATTAACTAGCCGAGGTTAAAAACTAAGGTAATGGAGGAGACTCATGTGCCAGATGAGCCACACATAAGCAATAGTTCAATTCCGTATACTCCAGCTTGGTGTTTGGGTCGGCAACCTTAAAGATAGCTCACTAACCTGAGATATCAATGATAGCACACTGGTCCAAGGTATCCTGGCATGAGGAATTCATAATATCATCTTGATCCGAGGTATCTGTAGTACTTTGGATCTTCTGCTGATTTTTCTACTAATACTTCGGCTGGCTTGCTCTCTTGACCCCTTGGCCTCTTCTCTTATGTTTTCAAGGCTCGAGAGCACCATAACTGAGCTCACACTATAGATCTTACAATGACTTACAAAGATGTGAACCACATATGGTATCTAAAATCTAAGTATCTAAAATTGAAGTACTTAATGATAAATTTGGTTTGTATTATATACAAACCTTTAGTAGTGCTTGTTTACTTTTGCTTCAATCTTGCAATGTAGATTATGTGGTTTCTTTTTCGGTGCCCATCTTTTCCACAGTGGAAACAAGTATCCTTGGTGGAGACATTCTTTGCTTTCTTCTTGGAGATGCTAGCCTTAGAGTTCATCTTTTTCTTTGAATCCTTTTTATCTTTCTTCTTCACGAAGATCTTATCTATAAGAAGAATAGGTGCTTTTTTGCCCTTGAAATGGCTTTCAGTTGTTTTTAGCATGTTTAACAGCTGAAAACAAGTGCTTGATGGCAATCTGGCATCAAGTATTTCAGTTTTTAATCACCATTGGATTGGAAGTCCTGCAGGGATCATTAGATTTTGATGGACGTATGGGAGGCCCTCTGCAACCAGTGGAGCAGCGAGTAGTATGCCAGTAGGTGATAGAGGGCTCGATAGAATCGGACTACGGAGTAGAATTTCGATCAGGCATATAGGCAGCTCCATCGATACACATATTATGGTCGATAGATTGGTAAGAAATTTATACCAAAACTCTTTATTAGAACTATAAAAATTTTTATATGTATGCTTTAATTAATTTAATTTAATTATTTATTTATTATAGATACAGTAGTTTGATCTTTACCAGGCCAGTTGCAGTTGTGGGAGGCCATATACACTACAAGAAATCCCATCTTTTGCGATGGAATTATTTACGATAAAAAAAATTTCATTACAAATAAAATTATTTACAATGAAACTAATCAATTATTTATGATTAAAAATTATTTTTATAGCAAATAATCTATTATTTATGATGAAAAATTTTTATCATAAATAATCTACCATAAATAAAATATTAAAAAATAAAAAGATTAAATTATTTATGATAAATTTTTTTTATCATAAATAATCGATTACTTATGATGTAAAATTATTTTGCATCATCAGTAATCGATTATTTATGATAAAATTTTTTTATCATAAATAATCTATCATAAATAAAATATTAAAAAAATAAAAAGGCTAGATTATTTCTGACGTAACTTTTCCATCATAAATAATCGAGTATTTATGATGAAAAAGTTACATCACAAATAATCTATCATAAATAAAATATTAAAAAAAATAAAAGACTAGATTATTTATAATAAATTTTTTTTATCATAAATATTCTATTATTTATGATGCAAAATATGTTTGCATCATAAATAATCTGACCAAAATTTTAAATTTTAAAAATAAAAAAATATGAACTATTTTAAAAATAAAAAAGAATAAAAATATGCTGTGCATGACTGATGCGACAGGCTTGTGGGGTGCGAGCGCATCCACTGTTAGCTAGTTCACAAGTAAATTAATATTTTTTTCTAATTTTTTAAAAATTAGTTTTTTTAAAAAATTCTATTTTTTAATATTATATAATTTTAAAAATTAAATTTTATCTTCATCATTCATTATTTAAGTAATTATCATGCAAGTATCATCACAAAAGTTTATCTCGATCTGGTAGCTCTAGCTTTGTAGATCGATAAAATTTAATTTCAACGGTCATGAATGACTGTATGATGATATGATAGATAAAAATCATCGATGGACCTAAAATTTTATATTGATGATCTCTGTGATATTTATAGTATACTATCATAATTTTATTTCAATCAAATATAATTATCATAGTCAATTTAGTATGGGATGATTTAGATCATTAAATAAAAAATGAGTGATCAAAAGACCAAACGACATCCAATTAAGATAATTTTTTAGATAAATAATTTTTACTACTACTTTCATTATTTATACGATGATAATCATAAAATTAAAACTGTATGTATATGAACCATCTACGTTAAGCAGATCTTATAAAATACGTGTAATTACTTAAGGATCTTAAGAATATGTATCAAGAGATATATAGTTTTGAATCATTCATATATGTGTGGTTTGAATTTTATAATCCTAATTGTATAAATGATCAAAGTAGTAGCAAAGATCATTCATCTAAAAAATTATCTTAATCGGACGTCGTTTGGCTTATTGATTACTTATTTTTTATTTAACGATCTAAATTATTTCGTACTAAATTGATGGTGATAATTATATCCGATTGAAGTAAAATTTTGATAGTGCACTATAAATATCATAGAGATCATCATTACAAAATTTTGGAAATCCATCGATAATTTTTATCTATCAGATCATCATATGATCATTCGTGACCGTCGAAATAAAATTTTATCGATCTACAAAACTTGAGCTCTCCAGATTTGAGACAATCTTTTATGATGATACTTGCATGAATAATTACTTAAATAATGAATGGTGAAGATGGAGATTAATTTTCAAAATTATGTAATATTTAGAGAATAATAAATTTTTTTAAAAAAATACTAATTTTTGAAAAAAAATTTAAAAAAATTTAATTTGCTTATGGGCTAGCTAATAGTGGATGCACTTGCACTGCGCTCAACCCCGTCCCATTGCCATGCACAGCGTATTTTTGCTTATTTTTTAAAAAAAAATTCATTGGCAAAAATTTGATGATTATTTAAATTATTTATATATAAAAAGTTATTTGCAACGAAAAAAGGATGTTCCATCGCAAATAAAGGTTGTTTTGCAATGGAAATATATTTTTGATGCAAATAATTTTTATTTATGATGGAAAGTCATTTTTCATCATAAATATTCTCATATTTTTTTATTCTTTAAAATTATTTATTTACCAAAAAATATTTATGATAAAAATATTCATCATAAATAAATTTTATTTGTGATAGAATATATTTTTCCATCATAAATAATTTTTATTTGTAATACAAATTTTTCCATCATAAATATTCTTAATTTTTTATTTTTAGAATTATTTATTTATGAAAAATTATTTTTGATGAAAATTTTTATCGCTAATAAATATTATGTGCGACAGAAATTAATTTTTCATCGTAAATAATTTTATTCAATATTTTATTATTTTTTAGAGAGAAATTTTTTTTGAAAAAAAATTAGCAAGAATTATTAGCAATGAAATATTTTATCGTCGCTAATAAATCTTTTAGCGATAAAATTTCATCGCTAAAACTCTTTAAATATCTCCTCCCACTACGTTCACACGAAACCCACTCTCTCTCCAAAACCCATTCTCACCTGCCCCCTCATCTTCTCTCTCTTCCCCTCCTCCTTCGCTTCCACCGACCAGCAATCTATTCTCTTGGTGCTGCTGCCGTTGTCATCACTATTATCGTCGTTGTCGTCGTGCGCCGTTGATGGTATATAATTTTATCTTTATTCTCTTTCAATTGTTCGGGCCAGAGGGCCACGAGAGCCATACGTGTAGTGGTCAGTGGCGGGCAGCGGAGTGCGAAGGGTGGATGCCGGCTGCATGGGTTGGGGGCGCGTGGGGTGTGGCGCCGCAGGATGGTGGTGATGGGACCACGAATTGGGGGCTGTGGATGGTGGACGATGGGGCACGGAGGGTTGGTGTCGGCTGTAGGTGGTGGGGGGCGCATGGGTTGCGGGGCCACTGCTCGTTGGTGACGGGATGGGTTGGGAGGCCGGGGCACGATGGTGGACGACGGAGGGGTGCCGGGATGGGTTACAAGGCCGCGGGCACTGATGGTGGGCGGCAGAAGGGTGCCGTAGAGGGTGGGAGGCCGCGAGCACCGGTTGTGGGTGGCGGAGGGGTGCCGCAGATCGGGTGGGGGGCCGTGATGGTGTTCGAGCATAGCAGGGGGTGGGGGTCCACGGGAGGTGGGGCGTGGAGGGGCGGTGGTGGTGGGTTAGGTGGGGGCCGCGGATGGTGGGCAGGCATAGGGGCGCCGCTGGGGGTTGGAGGTGGAGCGGCTTAATCAATTTTTAATTTTTAATAAATAATAATAATAAAATAATATAGTAATGATAATAATCATAATAATAATAATAAATATTAAAAATTATAGTAATAATAATAATAATCATAATAATTATAATAATAATAATAATAAAAATAGTAATAATAATAATATTAGTAAGAGTAAAAGTAGTAGTAGTAGTAATAATAATAATAATAATAACAATGATAATAATAATAATATAATAATAATAATGGTAATAATAATCATAGTAATAATAGTAGTTAGAATAATCATAATAATAGTAAATATAATAATAATAATAAGAGTAAAAGTAGTAATAATAATGAAAATAATAATAATAGTAATAATAATAATAGTAATAGTAGTAGTTAGAATAATAATAATAATAGTAAATATAATAATAATAATAATAATAATAATAATAATAATAATAAGAGTAATAATAGTAATAATAATAATAGTAAAAGTAGTAGTTAGAATAATAATAATAATAATAATAATAATAATAATAATAATATAATAATAATAATAATAATAATAATAATAATAATAATGGTAATCATAATATTAGTAATAGTGGTAATAGTAATAATAATTAAAATAGTTATAATAAATTTACTTATTATAAGTAAAATAATTAAATTTTTAATTATATTTTTATGCTTTTACTTGTTATAGTTTAATTTTTTTATTTATTTAGCTCATGTATTTCATTATGATTATGATTTAATATTTTAATTTACATTAATCAAAGATTTTAATTTATAATGCATATAAACTATTAGGTATGTAGGATCCAGATCGAGTTTCGATCAAGGATCTGATTCGGGATCCTGTCCAAGATCCGATCTGAGATTCGATTCAGGATCTGGTTTGGGATCATGTTGTTAGATATGTATGTCCTAGAAGTCAGAATTGGCTGACACTTATTATACACTTCTAAAGATAAAATTATAATTTTGATTATAAATAATAAAATAGATTATTTTCTATCATAATTTGTATTTAGTGTTTATGATATATTTCTTGAGTTAATGGTAATGATAATTCTTATTTTCAAGAGTTAAAAATTTAAGACATGAATTTTCATTGTTAACTCATAAAATGCTTCTGACCGTAGGATCATCATGAGGATGGTGATTGATCCAGAAGGTTGGTATACAATTGCTTATTTATAGTAAATGAGTCTTGAGTCTATAGTGTAGAGATATCGGAGTGAGAGTACAGATATTCGTTAGAGAACGAGAGCATTGAGCGTGACCACCTCGAGCTGTCATTAGAAAGTCTACCTTCTCATCGATGACTAGTTCGAAGTTGTAGTGGTGTATCTGGTTCTTTGATCTGAGGTGTATCGGTAGTTCAACTTGAGGGTGTTATAGTTTGACTACACCATGACTCAATCTCCTAGCCATTCGAAATCCTGAGGTGTATGTTGGCTATAGCATGTTTGTTGTAGGAATTGGATTGCACCAAGAGAAAATCTATCTACCTTGGTAGATGAGGAGTAGCCCTATGATGATCATGAGAATCAAATTCATAAGCCCATGCCCATGGCAGAGTGAAATAATAGAGAGAGTTTCTATTAAGATTTTTATATTGGATTTGAATCGAATGATTAATTCATATGATGGATATTAGGGTTTGACGAGTTCATCTTAACCCTAATCCGATCGAAACTCAAGATAGAAGAACTTAATCACATAGGAAACTGCATCGAGAGGTTCGTTTTCAGTTCTGATGGGTTGCTACCATATACTGTTAGGTATCATTGATGGATTTTGGAAACAATTAGAATGATTTGAATGATCGATCATTCTAGTTATCTGAATCAAAAAAGTTTTGATCCATCAGAAGGTATTTCAATAATGTTGATGATAGAGATCATGACATATCCAATTACTATACAGAACTGAACTTAACTAGATCATACAAACAAGGGTTTAGATCTGGATATCATCAATTAGACTAACCCAGTTCAATTGATTTGAATTAGATTCAATTAGGTTCAAGAAAATCGTGCTAGCATACGATTAAGCCTAATATTCTTCTTCAACAATCATCAAAAGTTGTCTCAACTGAGCCAAATATATTTGGACTCACTCAGGTACCTTTACTTGATTTGACTGAAGTTTGTCTAGGTCAGAAAAGGATTATCTTAATTTATGAATAAATTTGAGATAACACCGACCATTTTTCGTCACCTACTAATTCTTGTCTTTTGACTTTGGTCAAACGTTGACCTTTGATACTTAGACATCTGCCCATGTATCATGCATCCATATGAGAGCAGATGGGGGCTTGTCCCTCTGCTAAAAAGAGGAAAGGAGGGGGTACATGCCTAAGGAGGCGTGCGCCTAAGGATGGTGATGCCTGGAGTCCCATACAGATGGGACTTCAGATTCCTTCTTGATATCAAATAAGGTGGCGCCAAAGACTCTACTTTGACTAATCTTGGCACCATCTAAGGATGTTTGAGAGGGACACTCATCTGATTGGATCAGGTGATGTCATCCCACCAATCAGATTTAGATCTGATTGCACGAAGAGACGTGATTGATCGAGATGATGTGGCACTATATGGCACAGTAGGATCTATATAAATCCTGTCTGCGTCTAGGTTTGAGAGAGTTCTTCCCTTGCCCATGCCACGAAGCCTTCTCCCCTCTCCTCCATGCCTACTTCTGATCCTCTCTCTCTTCTCCATGCCCATGAGGCCTTGGGCTCAAGTTTGGTGCGATCCAGGCAAGAGAAAGATGACAAGAAAAGAAGAAGGTAGCACTATTGCAAGAGATGACTTTGAATCTTCAAAAATTATTTTGAAGATCTTCAAGATCAAATCGAGATATGATCTTTGAAGAAAACATTAAGAAGGAGAAGATCTCTAGATCCTGTCTGAGTGGATACTAATAGAGGCCAGGCGATTGCGTGGCTGCATCCAAAACCTCAGGCAATCAGTAGGATCATCACAGGATAATAAGATTACCCAAGAACAAGATATAAATTAAATTAAATTTAATTTAATTTAATTTAATTTTATTAGATTCATCAAATTAGATCTAAAAAGTATCAGATCTGATTTAGATCCAAGAAAAAAAATTTTAAAATATTTTTCTTGGTCAAATCAGATCTGAACGAATTTGATCTGGAAAATATGATTTTTTCTTCAACTGATATCAGAGCCAGGTTCCTATAAAAATTTAGATTTAATTTTAATTTAATTTTAATCTAATAATTCGATAATTTCAGATATCACATGAGATGTGATTAGATCTAAAATTAAAAAAATTAAAAATTAAAAATTAAATAATTTACATCTAAGTTCTATAAGATGCATGACTAGTTGTAAAATAGAATTATTCTATGTATAGTCTTGTATGATCATAATTTAATTTGATTAAATTATATTTTTTAAATTTATTTATTTATTATTTTTTAATATTATAAATATTATAATAAAATCTAAAATCTAAAAAATAAAATTATTTATTTATTATTTTTTAATACATATACATGAATGAATGCACGTATATGTATCATTAATTTGTTCATGAACCGTAATATTACATTAATTTCATTGTCAAGTTGGGTTTCTTGGTGTATTCATCATGCTTTGTCAAAAAGCGTGAAAACTTGCAATGTATGTAATGGGCATCATCAGCTGTCCTCATTGGAGTCATTTCTAATTTTTTTTTTTTTTTCTAGTGTGGGCCTAGGATAGCTCAGATTATTGCTAACTTGATTATATGTTCTTCTCATCAAATTCTTCTTCATGGTTTTTTTGATATTCTTTCATTTATGCTGGTTAACTAGGATGCTGTTTCACTTGCAAGAATGGAAGAGCCAGAGGCTGCAGCTCAGAAGCTGACAGAGACTGCCTTTGCACGTGGAAGTGCCGACAATATAACATGCATTGTTGTAAGATTTCACCATGAAAAAAATGAATGTAGATTCTCCTTCCCCTTCAGCGGCTGATCAGAATTGATATATTGTGATTTGAAATTATCCACCCTGTACGGACCTCAAGCTGGATGCCTGCAATTATAGCAAGGCGGATGGCCGCTTGTATGTTCCTTTGGTTGTCGTGACCATACTTGCTTTTGGGATGCTTGTCAATATATTTTCTTGCTAAAGTTAGCGACCAAGTCATCCGGACATTGCCGGATGGTCAGTGGGTCTATTTTTTTTATATATATATAAAATTAGATCCTACTACGCCATGCAGTGCCACATCATTTTGACCAATTACGTCTCTTCATATAATTAGATTTAAATCTGATTGATGAAATGACATCATCTGATCCAATCAAATGAGAGCCCCTTTTAAATATCCTTAAGTGGTGCCAAGACTGGTCAAAGTAGAGTCTTTGGCACCACCTTATTTGATGTCAAGAAGCAATCTGGAGTCCCATCTGTATGGGACTCCAGGCATCACCATCCTTGGGCGCACGCCTTCCTAGGCATGCACCCCCTCCTTTTCTCTTTCTAGCAGGGAGATAAGCCCCCATCTGCTCTCCTATAGGTGCATAACACATGGGCAGATGTCTAAGTGTCAAAAATCAACGTTTGACTAAAGTCAAAAAATAAGAATTAGCAGGTAACGAAAAATGGCAGGTATTATCTCAAATTTATCTCACAAATTAAGATAATTTTTTTTGACCTGGACAAACTCTAACTAGACCAAGTAAAGGTATCTGAGTGAGTTCAAACACATTTGGCTCAGTTGAGACAACTTTTGATGATTGTTGAAGGAGAACATTAGACTCAATCGTGTGCTAGCATGATTTTCTTGAACCTAATTGAATCTAATTCTAATCAATTGAACTGGATTAGTCCAATTGATGATATCCAGATCCAAACTCTTATTTGTATAATTCAGTTAGATTCAGTTCTGTATGGTAATGAGATATGTCACGATCTCTATCATCGACATCATTGAAACACCTTTCGAAGGATCAGAACTTTTTTGATTCAGACAATTAGAATGATCGATCATCCAAATCATTCTAGTTGCTTCCAAAAATCCACCAGTGACACTTAGTAGTATATAGTGGCAATCCATCAAAATTAAAAATAAACATCTCGATGCAGTTGCCTATGTGATTAAGTTCTTCTATCTTGAGTCCCAATCGGATTAGGATTAAGGTGAACTCGTCAAACCCTAATATCCATCATATGAATTAATCATTCAATTCAAATCCAATGTAAAAACCTTAATAGAAACTCTTTCTATTATTTCACTCTACCATGGCCATGGGCTTATGGATTTGATTCTCATGATCATCATAGGGCTACTCATCTACCGAAATAGATAGATTTTCTCTTGGTGCAATCCAATTCCTACAACAAACATGTTATAGCCAACTACACCTCAGGATTCCGAATGGCTAGGAGATCGAGTCATGATGTAGTCAAACTATAACACCCTCAAGGTAAACTACCGATGCACCTCAGATCAAAGAATCAGACACACCACTGCAGCTTCGAGCTAGTCATCGACGAGAAGGTAGACTTCCTAATGACTGCTTGAGATGGTCATGCTTAGTGCCCTCATTCTCTAATGAGTACCCATACTCTCGCTCAGGTTTCTCTACACCATAGACTCAAGACTCATCTACTATAAAAAAGTGACTTGTACACCAATCTTCCATATCAATCACCATCCTCATGATGATCCTATGGTCATGAGCATTTTATGAGTTAATAATAAAAATTCATGTCTTAAATTTTCAACTCTTGAAAATAAGAATTATCATTGCCATTAACTCAAGGGATATATCACAGACACTAAATATATATTATGATAGAAAAAAACCTATTTTATTATTTATAGTCAAAATTATAATTTTATCCTTAGAAGTGTATGACAAGTGTCAGCCAATTCTGGCTTCCAGGGCACACATATCTAACAAATTTTTATTTGATCTAAAGCTAATTGCCTACAAATCTAAGTCCCATCTTTTTAAGATGGGCTTCGAACTTCTGCTGGCCTAATGACTTTATAAATGGGTCTGCCGCATTGTCTATGAAGTCGACTCCCTTCACCTCGATGTAACCTTTCTCGAGGTAATCACGGTTGAGATGGTATCGCCGCTCGATGTGCTTGAATTTTTGGTGAGACCTCGGCTCCTTAGCTAGGGCTATGATGCCATTATTGTTGCAGTATAAAGGAATGGCATCACTCCGATCTCTATGGCAAATTTCTTATACCAGAATGCCTTCTTCGCAGTTTCTGATGCAACGATGTATTCTGCTTTCATGATGGAATCTGCTATCACTATCTGCTTGAAACTCTTTCAATTGATAGCACCACCATTACACACAAATAGACTCTCAGATGTCGACTTTCGATCATTTACATCGAACATAAAATTCAAGTCTGTATACCCTGAACTTGGAGTTCTCCATTACCAAAAATCAACAACATATCCTTAGTTCTTCTTAAGAATTTAAGGATACATTTCACAAAAGTCCAGTGTTCTTCATCTGAATTCGACTGATATCTGCTTGTGACACTCACAGCATGACTATATCAAGTCGTGTACATAACATAGCATACATGAGACTTCCTATTGCTGAAGCATAAGGGATCTTGCTTATGCATTCTATTTCCTTAGGTGTGCTTGGGCACATCTTCTTGGAGAGATGAATGCCATGTCTGAAGGGTACCAAATCTCTCTTAGAATTTTTCATGCTAAAATCTCTTTAGCACTTCCTCTATATACATCTTCTGTGAAAGTCCTAGCATCCTATTCAGTCTATCTCTATAGACCTTAATTTTTAGAATAAAGGATGCTTCTCCTAGGTCTTTCATGGAGAATTCTTTGGATAACCATATTTTAACTATGGTCAATATGGAAATATCATTTTCAATAAGGAGGATATCATCCACGTACAATATGAGGAAGACAATAGCACTATCACTGATCTTTTTGAAGACACATGGTTCCTCCTCATTTTTGATGAAACCAAATAATTTGATCACATCATTAAAATGAGTATTCCAACTCCGAGATGCTTTCTTAAGTCCATATATGAACCTTTGCAGCTTGCATACTTTATGATCAGCATCACTGGATGTGAAACCTAGCGACTGCCCATATAGATATCTTCTTCAAGATATCCATTTAAGAATGTTGTTTTCACATCTATTTGCTATATTTCATAATCAAAATAGACTATAATAGCAAGCAATGTGCGGATGGATTTTAGCATAGCTACTAGCGAAAAGGTATCCTGATAGTCAATGCCTTCACGTTGACTATAACTTTTTGCCACTAATCTAGCTTTGAATGTCTCCACATTTTCATCTGCACCAATCTTTTTTTTGTAGATCCATTTACATCCAATAGGTACTATACCTTCTGATGGATCTACCAAGGTCCAGACTTAGTTTGAGTGCATCGAATCAATTTCTGACTTCATTGGCTCTAACCATTTCTTAGAGTCGATATCCGATATCGCCTCGTTATAGGTTTTGAGATCATCACCATGAACCCCATTACTTACGAGGAATATTTTCTCTACTTTTTCTAAAATGGTACCTAAGTACCTTTCAAAGGGGATGAAAAATCCTTTTTGATCTATGAGATGGAGAAGGTAGTGATTGTATTGGCTCAACCTGATTTTATTCCATTTGGTTCTTAGCTCATTACTCTTGTAAGACTTTCTTCTCGAGCTTGATCTATTTTTTAATACCATCATCTTGAATAAACTATTTTTCAAGAAAGATAGCATGTCGACTCACAATCACATTATGATCTTCTGAAAAGTAGAAATAATATCCTAATGACTCTTTAGGATATCCTATGAATCGAGCTCTAAAGAACCTAAAATCTAACTTGTCCGTTTGTTGTCTTTTGACATGAGCCGGACAATCCCAAATTTTGAGATGACTCAGACTTAGTTTCTTACCATGCCATATCTTATACGGTATGGTAGGAACGGTTTTAGAAAAAATTCCATTCAGTAAGTATATTATAGTTAACAGACTATATTCCTAAAAAAAATCAGGAAGGTCTGTAAAGCTCATCATGGATCGGACCATATCTAATAGGGTCCGGTTCCTCCATTCTGAAATTTCGTTTAGTTGAGATATTTCAGGTGGAGTTCATTGAGAGACTATGTCATTTTGCTTGAGATAGTCAAAAAATTTTCGACTAAAGTATTCACCTCCTCAATTTGATCGAAGAACCTTAATGAATTTTTCAATTTGCTTTCTGACTTCA